>PVLC010003554.1:16589-95888 GCA_004027655.1 Graphiurus murinus | reverse complement strand
AGAGAGAGAGAGAGAGAGAGAGAGAGAGAGAGAGAGAGATAGAGAGACCTGAGCTGGATGTGGTGGCACAAGCGTATAATCCCAGTACGTGAGAGGCTGAGACAGGAGGATCACAGGTTTGCAGCCAACCTCACCAACTTAGAAACGCCCTCCACAACTTAGGGAGACCCTGCTTCAAAATAAAAAATAAAATAGGGTTGGCGGTGTAGTTGAGGTAGAATGCCCCTGGATTCAATTCTCAGTAAAACACACACACACACACACACACACACACACACACACACACACACACACACACAAAACAAACAAATAAATTAAAAAGGAAAAAGGAATAACAGAGAAGCAACATTCAGAGACAAGTGCTGGGAATTTTCCAAAATTGAAGAGATATGACTCATCAAATTGAAAGTAGTTGCAGAGTACAGACCAGGATAAACACCTTGAAACATTATAGTGAACTGAAGACCATGCAGGAGAAGAGGCAAATTGTGAAAAATTCCTAGAACTGGTTCCATTTGAATTCAGAAAAGAAATACTCAGGAAACTCAGACCTAGGAGCTGTAATTCTTTCACTTATTTCTAGAACAAGGAACAAGATTGGTCCTACCACCAGGAAGGAGCAGGACTGAGGAACTGCCACCATCATCATCAGGGGCCAGGCTTGGTGCCCAGGAAAGTGCTCCCATCACGTGACCCTGGAGAAGCTGTGCTCCAATGTCCCAGCCCCAGAGGCTCTTTGTACAAACTCTCAGAGTCCTGGTAGCTCTTTCTGGCATTTGCAATGAACACAGAATCCAGAACGTCTTTCTGTCACTGAACTAGACCCTGATACCCAATAAAGCAGGTGTTTTGGAAGGCATTAGATCTTTTTCAAATTGGCTATGCCAACTGCTGTTGTAACTTTGTAACATTCAGTTTTATCCACAGTTTGTCACTCTGGAAAAAAATGTGGAAATGGGGCTTTCATATGTTTGAGATGGAGAACAAACTCCTATTGGAAAAAATGAAAATCTCCAACCAGGAGTCCCAAGCATGAGTCAAACTTTCCACAGAATCAAGATCTCTACTTGCAACTTGAGAGGCAAAATTAAGTTGCAATATTCCAGCAAATAGCTACAGCCATTCAGAATGCTACACCCGACTCCTTGGCTGGATCACAAACCGATGCAGAGGCAAATTTAATTACCTGTCAGGAACTAAATAAAAGGTTTGCTTCATCTAATACTCCCAGTGTGCAGGACAGCTTTGAAAACAAGTCTGACGCTCAATCGATTTGCTGTTTAGAGAGGCCTGAAGAGGCGCTGAGACATCCAAGTTGGCGCCTTGAAGCTTCACTGCATGTGCCAATGACTCCCTCTTCCTGAGCTAGACTCAGAACCACTGCCTACACCCAAGTGTAAGCATTAGATTATCTGCAACCAAATGCTCACCTCTCCCGGAGACAGTCCCCAACTGCCACTTGGGTAAATCTGCCCTGCCCGATCACAGTCTAAATACCTGCAACTTTATTTCATTGCCTGGATTTGGAGGACCAGAGACCAGAGAAAGAGCAATTTCTATGTTCATGAAGTCTGAAATGGCTGTGAGCCTCACACTGAGTACAGAGGGAAGGGGTGAGGCAGCAGGGCTGTGGTATCCATGGTGCTGTGAGCTGGGCAGAGGCGGCAGCTTCCAGCAGAACCTAAATTGAGCCTGGCCCTTCAGATCTCTCCTCCAAGGTGTTGGAGAAAGCAGCGTGCACTCAAGGATGCGCTTGAGACAACTCGGCTCAGCTTCAGGAGACCTGGAAGAGACTACGCAAGCAGTAGTTAGTTGGAAACAAAGGACAAACATCCGAACAGGGGGAAAGAAATTGAATTTTTAAGAATCTTTCCTGGGCCTAAAATCAGCACTACTAATTTTCAGAGGCAGGATCCTGTGCTGCTGTGCCACCTGGATGTATTACTTAACTTCTCTGATCCTCAGAGTCTTTACTTGTAAAATGGATTCTGTAAACATAATTAACTTCTTAAAGTGAGAATCACTAGACAAACAACTTGTACCATTACGGTTTCTGCCACTTTTCACCCAGGAGCCTGAAGGATGTCAGGGAATGAACTCATCTGTCCTCCCTCCATGTTTATGAAGGAGGTTACCACAAGGGCAGCCTGAGGCCACTGGAGACAGCTCAGACCAGCATCAGTCTCTTTCAACCTGCCTCTGGAGCCAAGGGGACACATTTTTCAATTTAAAGTCCCAAGAATCCTGATATGAGTGTGTGAGGCTAATATGGGATGGATTACAGCAGGATCTCTCCATCTTCTCCCAAACCCTGATGCCCAGGCACCATCATCTCCACACCAGGGCTCCCTGGGCCAGACCCCCTATCAGACAGGCCCTGGAGTGTGCTTGACACAGCTGGGACAGGACTTGGGTCCAAGCCCTTTCGCAGGCCTTTTTGAGATGAGATGTGAGGGGCCCAGGATCTCTACCTATCTCCCACTTCCCTGTCTGTCCTTCACAGGCCAGCTTAGCAGGCACCTCCTCCAGCCACCAAAGGAGAGTCCTACGCCCAAGCCTCACTCTTCACTGGCCAACTGCAGGGAGGTCCCAGCTACCCCTGCCCCAGAGCTAAAGAGGGATTTGATGAAGGACTCCCTTTCCCAGGAGCAAGGAGAAGAAAGATGCTCCCGATGCATCTTTAGGGATCCAATGATCAGGATGGCGCTGTATTTTCAATTTCTCTCCTTGGTGGTTTTTTTTTTTTTTTTTTAACAGTGCTAATAAAATCTCTAACCCACACGCCAGCCCCATTGCTCATCAATGATTAGCTGCCCTCAGGCTGCGCCAGTCTGTTTATATTATAAATAAAGGCTGCAATATGCAGCTCACTTTGTGCAGGTTCCTCAGGGCCGATGGGAGCAGAGCCAGCTCCTTCTCTGCTGCCTGCTCACCTCCAGTTAAGGGAGGGCTGGCCAAACAGAGCCCTAGCCTGAAGCCAGCTCCTTTGGACGTTAACAAACCACTACAAGGACCTGCGATCCATCCCTGGAATCCTATTTAATTATTTAGGAGAAAGACTGCTTTTACTCTTCCCCCAAGCTCTGCAGGCCCCGAGAGCCCGTGGAATCATTGTTCAATGCTTATTACCGCCTCGGGCCCCCCGGGCACAGTGTCACAGGGACCTCATTTCAATATTTACCACTTAGATCACTTAAGGGCTGTCAGCTTTAATAACATTTTATCAATTGGATACTTATATTATTCACAGCTTCATAAAAATAACAAGACCTTCCTTGGCATTTCAATCATACCCAGGCTAATTTTGGTGACTGCTCAGGGATTTCGTTTTTATTAACATTTAGATCCGCCATGGCTGATTCCCTTCCTGGATGCACAGTGTGTGCGGTGGCTGGGCAGGCAGGCCGTGGGAGTAGGCTGCAGAACTCTCCACCTGGGCCTGTGGTCTGGGGTGGCACAGAACTGACACACCAACAGGCCAGGCTGAGCCCCCTCTCCACCATGTGGCTTGTTCTCAGTGAGTGGGATGGCTCAGTGGTGGAGAACTCCCTCCTTCCCCAGCCCTTGACTATATGGCCCAAGCCGCTCCTTCCTCCCTGCTGGGGGCTCAGTGTAGGAAGCCTCTACCCTGTCTTCCACCTGCAGATCCCAAGATCAGTTCCACCATGAAGCCATCCCGTCCCCAGGAACCCAGGACCCTGTGGCACAATGGGAGCTCAACATGTGTCTTTGGATGGAGCGGTAGCTGGGACCTCCGGTCACTCCCCATGCAGATTCCAATGTCCTCTCTTCCTTCAGGCACTGGAGTTCTGGCCTTTCCTCCAGCCTCCACCGTCCCCCTTCTGCTGTCCCTCTGGAATGCGGTACACAATGCCTTGCTTTCCCTGCGTTTTGCTCTCTGAACAAAAAGCGTGCAGACCTCTTCCTGCCTAGAGATGCTCACTGTTGCTAGTAGCTGCAGGGTGACTCCATGACATTTGCACATTGGTCATCTTGGCAATGATCCCAGAGATGTTGTCCTTTTAGAAGAAACATCACTTTGTGTAGCACCTGTCCAGGGCCTCTTGCCTCCCATTACTGCCTCCCTTTGCTGCTCCCAGGCCTCCCAGTCCCCTTCAGTCCCCCCAGGTCCCTCAGCTCTGCTGCTGCTGTCACAGCCTCCTCACTGGCCTCACCACCCCCACCGCCCCCATCCATGCTCCTCACAGAGGCCACAGAAGTCATGGCTTAAAACCTTTCTGTGGGCTGGGTGCTGTCATGCATGCCTGTAACCCCAGTTCTTGGGAGGCCCAGACCGGAAGATCACAGATTCAAGGCCAGCCTCAGCAACTTAGTGAGATTCTGTTTCAAAGTAACATATAAAAAGGGCTGGGGGTGTAGGTCAGAGGTAGAATATCTCTGGGTTCAATATCTAGCACTAAACAAACAAACACCCAGAACCCTGGATTTCTATTGCTCTCAGAACCAAACCCTAATTCTTTCCCTGGCCTCCATACTCTGTGCTTCCACTTTTGGCCTCACCCTTCCCCAACTTACTGGTTACTGGCCTCCCAGAGCCTTTGTAGTGCCCTCCAAGGAATGCCTTCCCGTGCTCTGCACATGGCCTGTTCTAGTCGCTGCTTTAATGTTACCCTAAAGACACGTTCCCGACACTCTTTCCAATGTTGGTTTCTCTTTCCAGCCCAGCCATCATCTATCTTCCTCTCTTTTGCTATCTTCTCGAAACTGACCACAAGTTGCAATTCCTTAACATCTTTGTTAATTCATTGTGCTCCATGAATTCAGAGGCTACAACCAGTGCATAGCACCTGCTCAATAAAAATGTGCTAAAGGAGCCGGGCATGGTGGCCCATGCTTGTAATCCCAGCATTTGGGAGGCTGAGACCGGAGGATCCAGGTTCGAGGCCAGCCTCATCTACTTAGTGAGGCACTCCACAACTTAGTGAGACCTTGTTTCAAAATAAAGAATAAAAAATAGGGCTGGGGGTATAGCTTGGAGGTAGAATGCCCCTTAGTTCAATCCCCAGTACCACAAAAAAAAAAAAAAAGAAAGAAAGAAAGAAATGGAGTGGATTCTTCTACCAGGCAGATCTCCACACTGGGGGAAACCTACTTTCTTTCCTTTTTTGGTACTGGGGATTAAATGCAGGGTCATTCTACCTCCAAGCAACATCTCCAGCCCCCCCACCTTAACTTTGAAAAAGGGCCTCTCTAAGTTGCTGCGGTTCTCACTAAATTGCTGAGAGTGGCCTTGAACTAGTGATCCTCCTGTCTCAGCCTCCCAGGTACTGGGATTACAGGTGTGCACCATCATTCCCAGCTAGAGAAATCCGCTTTCTTACAAGTAGATGCTTCTTATCCTCATTTTTGCCTGCTCTGCAAAGGCACATTTCTGGGATCGCCCAGAAAAAGCCCATTTCCTTAATGGGAAGGGGCTTAAGGGAAGTTCTCCCAGGAAAGGGTTACCATACCCACATGCCCCATGGGGCAACCAGTTCCCTGAGAAAAAGGGCTGGCTTCTCTGGTCACCCACAAGGAAGGTAAGAGCCTGGCCCACCCCCTGTTCTGGCCGGAGTCCACTGAACAAAGCAGCTGCTCCAGGGTGGCTGGGCTTCATTTGTGCCCATAAGTGGCACTGATTCTGTCTGTAAATTTGTCTGCTGCCCACAGCTTCTATGTCTATTATAGAGATGTTAAATGCCTCCAGGCTGTTGGGCTGCAAAGTTTCGAGTCTCCAGGGGTTTGTGTGTGCATGCACCTGTGGGGAGCCACATGGAGTAAGACCTATGCCTTTCCCACCCAGGTCACCTGGGTTCTGTCCTCCCAAATGTTCCAAATTGCAGGAGAAATGGCCCTAGCACAGCCTCCTACCGACAGACAGTCTTTTGTTACACACGGAGGTGTCGATCCTTCTCTAATCAACAGCTTAATTAAGTCTGCTGAGATGAAAGCGTCATCTTTATTTTGGGAGCTAATATTTATAGACAACCTGCTCCCCAGCCACTGCACTGGAGGTGTTAACAACTTGAGGGCTAAACCAAATAAAAATTATAAAACTCATTTATCCACTCTACAAAAATCACTGGCGAACTCAGAACTTTCCAGACCACGAGCTGCCCCAGAAAGCAGTTTTGTTCATGCCACAGAGCCCAGCATAGTATGGCACACAGTGGGCACTTGGGAAGCAGCTGTTGAATTTTGAAAGAGTGCAAAGTCTGTTGGATGGCTTTCTTCTCTGGCAGGAACGAGTATGGCATTTTGGTTAAGAGCCTGGCTTGGGAATTAAACTCTAGCTGCCTCACCACCTTGGCTTAACAGCGCTAAGTCTCAGCTCCTATGTCTATAAAATGGGTCAGTAACACCACCTGTTCGAAAGCCTGTAGCACTGTCTTTGGCACACAAAATCACGTTTAGCATTGGCTACTAGGAGCAGAGGTGGGTAGCAGTAGAGATGAAGGTGATCAGTAAACTTCAGAGCCTCTACTCTACAGAAAGGTCTTCTGGGTAGCTTTTAAAATGTCTTGTTATGTGTTAAGCATTCTCATTTGGGAAATGCAAGTCAAAACTATAATGAGATGCCACTTCATACCCACTAGGCCAGCTGTAATAAAGAAAACTGGAAAATAACAATGTTGGCATGTATGCTGAGAACCTGGAAGCCTCATATATATTCAGTGGTGCAGCCACTACGGAAGATAGTTTGGTGGTTCCTCAAGAAGTTAAACATAGTAGAACCATATATACAACAATTGCACTTCTAGGTATATGTCTTAGTCTGTTCAGGCTGGTATAACAGCAATAGTTTAGAATAAGTGATTTGTAACCAATAGAAATGTATTGCTTACAGTTGTAGAGGTCGGGAAGTCCAAGATCAAGGAGCCAGGAGATTGAGTGTCTGGCCAGGGTTCCTTCCATGCATCCTCATATGAAGGAGGGGAAGAAGGCTCCCTCAAGCCTCTTTTATAAGGACACTAATCCCATTCTTGAGGGCAGAGCCCTCATGACAAACTCTCCTCTAGTTCTCATCTTTTAATATCACCACAGTGGGGATCAGGTTTCAAGAGGAATTTTAGAGGGACACAAACATTCAGGCAATAACAGTATAGAACCAATAGAATTGAAAAGGGACTCAGATACATGTATACTGTTATTCACAGCATTCACAATACTAAAAATGTAGAAACAACCAAAATGTTGGTCAACCAATGAACTGAATTACAAAATGAAGTGTATTCATACAATGAGATGGTAGTCAGCCATAAAGAGGATGGAACTCGAAAACATGCTACAACATGAATAAACCTTAAAGATATTATGCTAAGTAACAGAAGCCAGACACAAAAATATCACATATTGTTGATTCCATTTATATGAAATGTCTAGAAAAGACTATCTATAGAGAAAAAAAGTAGATTAGTGGTGACCATGGCTACCTACTCTCCCTACAGTTTGGGGTCTAGGGAGAGACTGCTAATGGGCATGGAGTTTCTTTTTGGTTTGATAGAAATGTTCTGGGATTAGATGTGGTGATGGTTGCATATCATAGTGAATTTAAGAGAGCCACTGAATGGTTCACTTTAAAGAAATTTTATATTATATGAATGATATCCCATTTTTTATACTTTTATTGGTGCATTATAGTCTCATGTCATGATGACATGCATGCAGCCCTTGGTGGACTTCCTTGTCAGCCCGATGGTCCACGCTTGCACCGCTCGCATAGTACCCGTGTGCACACACTGCAAGAGGCCTCCTTCAACCCCTATTGTCTGGGACCAGAACCAACAACTCTGAACTTTTTCCAACACTTCACAGTTTGTAAATCACTTTCCAATTTGATCCTTATATAATAGCCATTAAGGCAGGTATTATGATTGCTGTCCTATAGATGTGAACACTGAAATTCAGAAATAAGAAGCAACTTGGCCAAGGTTGCTTAGCTCACAAGTGGAAGTACAGTGGTGATACTGTAACTCAAACCTTCAAACTCCCAGCATTCTCTGTTTTCCCTACCCATGATACCCAATCTGACCAACAGTGCTTTCAAATCACTCCAAACAGAGTCCTGACTTACCTCTGCCTTTAGCCCTTGGTCTCATCTACATGTGTAAATTCCCAATCTTGTGGGCCTCCAGAGCACAGATCCTGCAGGTAAGAGATTCCTGTGCAGGTGGTCACCCAATTCCTGCCTCGCCCAAGCAAGGCTTTTGCCTGTGGCACAAGTGCTATCTAGCTGCCAGGTGTTCCCCTGAATGTCCCACACATCTTGACTTGACTGAACACCTCAAACACATGAGAACAGAAAGAAATCCCTGTTTTCACTCATTTCTGTCTACCTTCTGCCCCATAAAAGTCCTCTGCTTGGAAGAAGCCTTTTCATATAGTTCTAAGATTTGTACATGCAAAGATGAATGAGATATTGAGGGCATCCAATCAGCTAGGCCAAGAAGAAAAGGCCAGATGCAAAGAAGCTGGGAAGAGTGTGGAGGGTTTCTATTTCTGATGTTGGAAAGAGGAGTGAAAGAAAGGAAGGAAGGGAGGAAGAGAGTGGAGAAACCACGAGGAGTCCAGCTGGCCTGGGCAAGAAGGGCCACAGATGCAGAGGTGACAGGAGCTGAGGGCCAGAATTGCAAGGTAGTAGGCAGCAGGCCAAGGAGGCAGCAGGCATCGGGAGTCTCTAACATCTTCTTGAGTAGGGTCTGGTAGGAGAGTCTCCAAGATGTAAGTTGTCCATGTGGAAAAGCCACTAAATGAAAAGCACTTGCTCATGGGCCTCAGATGCAACTTCTGTGGTGGCCAGGAAAGGTTTCAGTCACCAACCAAGTGGAGGTCACTTCATGAGGAAAGGAACCAGAGGGATGTATATAGAAGTTTATATAAAAACTTCTAACTATGAAATGTTGGGAGAAGGACTAAAAAATGCAATGCTCTTTTCTTCATTTGACCCCCTACACCCCCTGATACTTCACTGGAGCAGAAGGCGACCACCTTCAGAACTGGTAGTAGTTAACAGAAACAAAAATAACAGCTTTGTCACTCAGGTCTACAGTCACACCAAATTGTTTCTTGTTAAGGCCGAAAGTGACCTTAAAGGCATTGGTATTTGCATATGAAACCCAAGTTCTGAAATAATAATCCTTGCCAAATTGCCCAGCCTCCCACCTCAGTGACAGTGTTGTGATCTCTTAGAGCAACCCTTCCTGGCTTTAGAAATGTCTGACTTTTAGAAACTATTTCCTTAGATAAAGTCAAGCCTGACTCATTCTACCTCTAAGGGTTGGTCGGAAACACTTTTGCTCTTTCTTCTACATGATGAGTTTTAGGTATTTTAAGTCTTCTATTGTATCCTCAAAACCAGTGAGTCTCCTTTTCTTTTCTTTTTTTCCTTTCCTTTCTCCTCCCTCCCTCTTCCCTTCCTTTTCTTTCTCCTTCCTTCCTTCCTTCCTTCCTTCCTTCCTTCCTTCCTTCCTTCCTTCCTCCCTTCCTTCCTCCCTCCCTCCCTCCCCCCACCTCTCTTTTTTTTCATTCTACCTTTGAGCTACATCACCAGCTCCATTTTATTTTTTATTTGGAAACAGGGTCTCATTAAGTTGCTGAGGATCTTGCTAAATTGCTGAGGCTGGCTTCAAACCTGTGATCCACCTATCTCTGCCTCCCAAGAACTGGGATTACAGGCATGTGCCACCACACCTGGCTCTTTGAATTTCTTATGTGCCACTGATTTGAAGCTCTAAACTATCCTAATCCTTTTGCTCATTTTTCTTGTCTTACAACTTACTTTTTAGAGAAGGAAAAATTCATATTCTGCATTTCTTCTGGAACTTTTCCTCCATGAACCCATGGAGAAAAACCTAGTCAAGGCATGGTTTTGTCTCCTCCTCAGCTCAAGGTAATGTCTGCACATGGTCATGCATAGGTGAGAGCAGGGATGGGACCTGGGACCAGGTGAATCAGCTATGGAATAGGGGTTCTGGGTCTGGGTCAAGTATAAGACAGAATGTGGCATCTAATGGGGTGGGAACAAACAGCAGCAGCCATCAAGAACTTAGTTCAACAGTGAGGGTCTCCCCCTAGATTTGGAAATCCAAGAAAAAGTGGAGTCCCCCAGAACCAGGCAGATGGTGACAACAGGGAGAACTTGCAGCAAGTGGCCAACCCTCATGCCCAGGTCCTTCATCTTAAGCAGAGTGGTAGTCCAGGAAGGCCATCAGTCACATGGACATAGACACAGAGAATTGAGCCAGTTTTGCATTCGGGTGAGGGACTTGCTCTTGGCCAGGCTTCATGTCAGCTTTGGCCAGTTGGTAGAGTCCTGGGCACCATGCCAAACAAGATTCTCAATCCCACCTGCCCTTTGAGAAGCATTATTTGCTTCAGGCAGGCTGGATGCCTTATGGCTCCTTCATATATTCAGTATAGTCTCCAGTCTATTCCCTGGTTCTCTCTCCCCTGCCCTCAACTTCTCACTCACCATCCCAACATCTGGAGTACAAAGCCCTCCTTGCTTTTCTCAACTTCTTTACATCCAGCCTTTTCATCTTGACCCAACAGATTAGATGGCCCCAACATCTCGTTCATTTAGAGTCCTTTGACTACTTCCAGAAAGCAGTTTCATGCTTGACTACCAACGTCACTCCAGGCATAGGAGGCAAGAGCAGTGGCATCGATGTTGAGTATTCTCAAACCAGCAACAAGGCCCTGGGGGCAGAGTCAGAATGGGAAGAGCATCCAATGGTACTTGAAGCTGTGGAGTCCCAAGATTGGAACAGAGCTGCCTCAATCTCTCTTACGAAAGGACAGGACTGAGGTGCAGACTGAGACATAGCTGAGCCTGTCAGGAGTTTAGGGAGAGAGCCTGCCAAGACTGAGGACCAGGCAGAACTCTGCCACAATCTCCAGACCAGCATGAGGCTCTGGCCATTTATAACCCCTCCAAACTGTGTTTGTCTTTGACTCTTCTCAGTTCATGTGGCAAAGCTATACAAGCAGGAAGCATTTTTTTTTTTTTTTTTTTTTTTTTTTTTTTTTTTTTTTTTTTTTTTTGCGGTACTGGGGATTGAACTCAGGGGCATTCTACCTCCAAGCTACACCCCCAGCCCTATTTTTTACTCTTTATTTTGAAGCCGGGTCTCACTAAGTTGCGGAGTGCCTCACTAGGTAGCTGAGGCTGGCCTGGAACCCGGATCCTCCGGTCTCAGCCTCCCGAATGCTGGGATTACAAGCGTGCGCCACCACGCCCGGCTTAGCAGGAAGCATTTTGAAGAAGCAATTTTTACAATGAACAAAAGAAAAACTCTGTTTCAGGTCCCCCAAATCCAACAAAAATGGGGAGGGGATAAAATGATGAAAACAGGTAATAGATTCATTTGTATAATTAGAAACTGGCAAAACATGTGAAACTTCTTTATGTATATTTCAAAGGCTCATATCACTACTTGGCATGTTACCCTGCTTGTGAAACCTATAATAGAAACTGGTTTGGTTTTCTCTAAGTGATTTAATTGTAAAACCCCCACATTCTTAATGAGGCACTGTAAAGTCAGAGGAGGCCACCAGGATCGACCAGGACAAGAAGGAGGGCAGAATATCTTGAGATGTTTGGAGCCTGTCAAGACATTTGAGTAAGATTTTATGCAAATCTAATCAGATCTGAAATCAAATCACAATTATTTAACCTATTACCCCCAGTCCAGAATAATGTCAGACACTTTATTCTCACCAGCCCCTAACCCTGTCAAGCCGAGGAAAAAATAGGAATGTTTACTTCCATTATTATGCATCCTGTTACAAACCCCACTGTCGCTAAGTACGTACAGCACCTTTAACTAAAGAAACTAATTGCAAGCCACTTTCAATATCTCTTGTTTTTTAATTTAATGCCCTCGGAGAGATATAATTGGGCTGGAGGGAAGAATTTTCACTGAAGTCATGAATTTGCTATATAAATACAAACAAGAAAGAAAGCTAATACAGTAAGGGAATATGGGATTAATTTTGAAATTGTCTGATTAGTGGATTGCTGCCCATCAATAATTGCCTTATATTTTCCCAAGGCCCTCTCTTTATTGGAGTTTGGCACCGCATCTGCCCACAGTCTGTCAATCAGCCTGTGCAGCTGGGAGGGTCTGGAGACACCACAATTGGAAACCTGCTGGGGCGCCTTGTTAGACAAAGCAATATATCCCAGACGTGAAAACACTCCCATCTCAATTCAGTTGCTAACATCTTTACACTTAGTCCTACTGCACTGGAGCCTCCATGGTCAGGGCCTCCGTGGTACTAGGCCTGCTTTTTTAAAAAAGGAAAGAAAAAAGTTGCAATTGCCTGTTTACATATATCTTACAGGCCTGGGCTCTACTGGAGTCTGAGGTCAGAAACACCTTCCCCCTCACAGTGGCTAAGTTGCCCAGTAATGTCATTAACATGAGCTCGGCAACAGCTGGAATTTTTAAAGCAACATCAGTGTCACAGGGGATGCCTAAACATGTTTCATACATTTAAAAATTAAGAAAGATGATCAGAAGGGTTACGAGCAAGTGTGCAGATGGTGGGTTTCTAACTTAATTAATGCTTAAAATCAGAAATGTTCCTCAAGCTCCAAGAATATTTCCCATCTCTGTTCTCCAGGCCTGATGCTCTCAGGTTCTTAAAGACTCTTGATCAGACAGAGAAGGGGAGAGTCTGTTGATTTAACCCACCATAAACATCTTCTCAAACCACACACACATATACATATGCAACAAAAGTTGCAGCCTGGCTGATGATATGTTTATGCCATGTCTGTTTCCAGAAATATTTATGTCTATCTTGCCAGCAATCAGTCAAAATATACAAAAATGGATTTGCATGTAAAAATGTTTCATTTGGAAGATAAAATATAATGGGACAAATATGGCTCAGAGCATGCTCTTTTTTGTTTTGTTTTCTTATCATCTACTATTTGCCTTTCCTGTTTGGTAAACTGAGCATTTGTTTCCAGTTGGCATGGAGATTTTGTTATTGTGGTAGGAAACACAATGACCTGGGTCTTGGTCCCTGTAGCAGCAGGATGGGGTTATTAGCTACTGAAGGGCGTTTCCTTCTCAAAGTCCAGGTCCTTGCCCTGCCCTGTGGTTAGGACTAGCCTTGGTGCCCTCCTTCATTCTGCACTGGGGACACCTGTGTCTGTTTCTTTGCAGCAGCACAGCTCTCTGGGCACAGGGGTCAAGGTCTCAAAAACAGAGCTGGAGGAGATCCATGCCTGCAAGATAGAAATACTGTCCCTGATACTCTGAGAGGCTAGGGTCCATGCTCAGCCCAGAAGCCTCAGGACCCATCTACACCCCTCCCCTCTATTTTTATTACATCTTGGCCTTGGAGTTTGTCACACCACCTTTTCTATGTGTCTCTCATTCTGAATGACTAGCAAGAGCAGGGGGCATCAGGTGCTGGTGCTTGGGCTGCTGAAACACCCCAGGTGGATGCTTCAGTGTCCTGGGCATGCACTGCTGTGGCCTTGCCAGTTAGCAGGCCAGCGCCAGTCTGAAAATGTATGTCCATTAGGTAGGAATGCAAATACTTGTGCCTCGGAGGTGGTGTGAAAATTAAGAGCTGGAAAGTAAGTAGAAACACTTTAATCTCAGGCCTAAGACATTGTCAAAGAAAGGGGATACTTTGTTACTACTAGCAATCTTTTTAATGACTGTCAACCCCATGGGCTGTTCCTCTCACATTTGGTGAGAATCTTCTAGTATTAAGCACTGTGCCAGGGCAGATCTACACGAGATTATACACACTTAGGTCTTTTGCTGTTCTGTCCCCAGTGCCTGAATTGTGCTTGATACATAAGAGATAAACTCAAGGAACATTTGTTGGATGAATAAATTAGTGAATGGATAAAATGGAATCATTAAAAAAAAAAAAGGGTTTCTTTGCAGGAAAAGCAAGAGGTCCCCAAAAGAAAGAAAACACCAAGATTGATATCATAGATTATAAAGAGAAGGCCAAGAGAAGGCCTAGTTCCCTTAATAAAGCAAAACTCAGGTCTTGCAGAGTTGGAAGAAGGTGTCATGGGGACAGGAGTGGTTGGACCCTCCCACCCAGTTCTAGTCCTAAATGTTCCCTCCCCTCTTAAGAGTTGTGATGGGACGTGGTAGTACATGCCTATAACTCCTGTACTTGGGAGGCTGAGACAAGAGGATTGCAGATTCAAGGACAGTCTCAGCAAGTAGTCAGACTCTTAGCAACCTAGCAAGACACTATTTCAAAATGAAAATTAAAAAAAAAAAAAAGGCTGGAGCTTGGAGGTAGAATGCCCTTGGGTTCAACCTCCAGACACACACACACACACACACACACACACACACACACACACACACACACACACACACACACTAAACCCTCCATCACTGCTTTCAACCCAGAGTTGAGACTATACTGGAACATTTAAACAACACTTCACCAAAGGTCCAGGAAAACTAAAGGAAAGGTTTTATCTGTGGTAAGTAAGGTCCCAGGTGTCCTGAGAGGGACAGAAAGCAAGAAGGATGACCTTCACTGAGGGCCATCTTGCTTGCATTATAAGAAGGGCTACTTTGGAAAAGACAGTGTAAGGCTTGGGAGGTCGAAGTAGGGCATAGAAATGGAGACAGGAATGTGCTTGTACTGTCACTCATTCACACTGATCTTTTCATCACTCATGCAAGAAAGAAACTCTAATCCTAATTTTTACATGTAAACACTGTGCTTGGAGGCAAGAGTTGCAATCAGATCTGTGTGCCAGGAAAGCTGGTGCTTCTGCAAAGACCTTGGATCTCCTTTCCACCAGGACCTGCTGGATCAAGGTCCCCTTTTCCAGCCAGGGCCCAAGGAAGACTGCATGAGTCTACTCACATTATAAACATATGGACTGGCTTGTTTTAAAACAAATGGCATCACCCCTAATGCCCCATGATTCTCACATCAAAATGGGAGTGGGGGAAGGAACATTTTGAAGCAAAGCTACTACCATAAGGCCAAAACCTTGCTTGAAATGTGACTGATGATGTGCTAAGAGGTTGTCCATACCATACAGAGTGCAAAACAGGAATTCCAAGGTAACCGACTGCATGCAAAGAACTAGGTAACTGATTGCATATTAGGAGCAGTTTCCATTTACCCACTTAGGACAAAACAATCTGTAGCATAAAAGGAGAGTAAAATTTGGCAGAGCTCACTAGGAGCCGGTGAGGAGGCAGGAGTAGAGAGAATTCCTAAAAGAGATCCTAACTTAATCAATCACTTGAAACAGGAGGCAAGAAGCTGCCTTCAGAAATAGATCAAAAGGGTTGTATTGGCCCAGGCGTGCACACACCGTATCAATCTCTGGCTAACACTGCAAGGTTCCAGGCATCACCTCACGTGTGCCCAGAGCTGCCTGGTTTTATTTGTAAATGCACAGGAACCGTCTGAAACACAATCCCAAGCAAGGCCAACAGGGCAGGGGCCATGTGGAGTGGGAGTTAGAACCAAATGGAAATTCCCTTAGATTTATTTTCTTACTGCTTCTATTCCTATGGAACATACACTAAATCTATCCTCAAACTGACAAATTAGTGGAGTCCCATCTAAGAGATGGAAGAAGGCCTAAGGCAAGAAACAGAGGCCAAGCTGGAATGTGGTACACACCTGTAGTCCTAGTTCTTGGGAGGCTGAGACAGGAGGATTGCAGGTTTGAGGCCAGTCTCAGCAACTTAATGAGACCCTGTTTCAAAATAAAAAGGGCTGGAGGTATAGTGCAGAGGTAGAATGACCCTGTGTTCAATCCCCAGGACCAACCAACCAACAAACAAACCCAAAACAAAACAAAAAAAATAAAAAAGAAAAAGAAAAAACACCAAAAAAAAAAAAATGGCCAAGGCTGGCTTGTGCCAAGGACAACGATCAACTATATCAATAGCTTTTTTATTTACACAGAGGGATTAATGATATACCTTACTTAGTGTCCTTCTTACCATATATATCTATATATCTATATCTATATATATTATATATATATATATATATATATATATATATATATATATATATATATATATCTTCACTTTGATCCTCCAAGGTAACAATTGATGTTTTAAATTAACTTATCTCCTATGCATCCAGAATAGCACTAGCAGAGTACAACCCTTGGGACAATTGAGAAAAAAAATCCATTCAAATAATTTTCTGTTTTCTGGGTTTGAATGAGAACCCTGAACCACAATTAAGTATGTGACATACCATCATTCCTAAGTGGCAGAACTGAGCTTGACTCTGCCTTTTATTCTACTCTCTTCCCTTTCCTCTCAGGGGTGGATTTATCACTGGCACCATCATTTCCAAGACCCAGGCAGGGACCCTAGCACAGTATTTATATAGTCATGTATTTTTTAAAATCTGGAAATGTAAGATATTGAATGGTAGTTAAAACTACTGTCCTGCCGAGTGTGGTGGCGCACGCTTGTAATTCCAGCATTTGGGAGGCTGACACCGGAGGATCCGGGTTCGAGGCCAGCCTCAGCTACCTAGTGAGGCACTCTGCAACTTAGTGAGACCCGGTTTCAAAATAAAGAATAAAAAAAATAGGGCTGGGGGTATAGCTCGGAGATAGAACGCCCCTGAGTTCAACCCCCAGTACTGCAAAACAAAACAAAACACTGTCCTTTTCATTCCAACTTTCCTTTCTGACTCACTCTCCTCCTGTTGGGTGGCCTTCAAGTGGCTAAGGACATTTTTAAGATCTGGCTAAAAGAAAGTTGAGTTGGGGGGGTACATTTAGTTTGGGTTTGGTGACTAATATTAGACATTGTCTGTTGACTTCTTATTTCAGGATAAAGCTATAGCTCTCAAACCTACCCACTTTCTCTCTCCCATTTTCTTTTTATGAAAATGTTAACATTTTTATTAAATCAATAGAGTTTATATCTTATATGCCAAGGATAATATTTTTGGAAACATTAAATGAACATATTTTATTTTCCCTCAAATAATTATCCCTAATAGAAAAACAGGCATATGTTCGCCAAAAAGACAAGTAGAAGAATGTGGGTAGCAGAATTATTCATAGTAGTCTCTTACTAAAAGTGAACCAACTGCCCCTCAACAGCAAAGTGGACACATTGTAATATATTAATATAATTGAGTATTCTACATATATGATAAGAGAACTAATATTAGTTACATTCATGTTGTTAGATTCAATACATGAGTCTCTAAAACATGATATTGAGTAAAAGAAACCAGACATATCAGAGTATAAAATCCTATTGTATAAATAGTATAGTATAAACAGTATAGCATAAATCCTATTGTATAACATGCAAAGACAGACACAAGTAATATACTCAGCTGGGAATTAATACAGTGGATGCTCCTGGGGAGGTATAATGACCACAAGGAAACAAGAGGGAGGTTCCTAGTGTTGGTACTGTTATATTTCTTCGTCTGTGTCTTGTCTGAATGGGTATATTTATATGTTCACTTTGTGCAAAATCAACAGTGTGTACACTTGAAATTTCTGTATTTTTTTTTCTTTTGTGGTACTGGGGATTGAACTGAGGGCATTCAACCTCTGAGCTAAACTTCCAGCCCTATTCTATCTTTTATTTTGAAATGGGGTCTCTCTAAGTTGCTGTGGGCCTTGCTAAGTTGCTGAGGCTGGTATCAAACCTGTGATCCTCCCCGTCTCAGCCTCCCATGTATTGGGATTATAGGTGTATACCATCACACCTAGCTCTTGATTTCTATATTTTTCTATGTCCATAAAACATTATTATAAAATACATTTATATCTCTATTATATACACAATATCTTTTGATCTCCAGCTTTTAAAGATTTTCTTGTACTTCTTGAAACATCTATGTCTTTATCCCTTCTCCCCCAACTTTTCTTATTTTATTCCATTTTTTATAAGGTCTTGGTTTATAATATTTACTTTTTGTGTGGTGCTGGGGATTGAACACAGGAGCAGTATACCTCCAAGCTACACCTTAGCCCTATTTTATTTTTTTTTTTGCGGTACTAGGGATTGAACTCAGGGGCATTCTACCTCCGAGCTATACCCCCAGCCCTATTTTTTATTCTTTATTTTGAAACCGGGTCTCAGTAAGTTTCGGAGTGCCTTACTAGGTAGCTGAGGCTGGCCTTGAACCCGGATCCTCCGGTCTCAGCCTCCCAAATGCTAGGATTACAAGCGTGCACCACCACGCCCGGCTTCCTATTTTATTTTTTTAATTTGGAAGCAGAGTCTCACTAAGTTGCTGAGAGTCTCCCTAAGTTGCTGAGGCTGGCTTCGAACCTGTGATTCTCTTGTCTCAGCCTCCCAAGTACTACATTCTTTTCTGCAATAAAAAAACTCCACATTTGTTCTAGTTTATTTCTGCAGTTAAATAGATTCATGCTCACCACCAGATTATTTTGCTATAGTTTTTCCTTTAAATAATTAAAATGCATGCTTATTCATCAAAAAGGTTCCATGAACAAATATTTTCTCTACAGTGTTCTTGCATATTCAAAAGTTTGTTGTTTGTTTTAGTATAGTATTAGGGTGATAGTTTGGCTGGGGATAAAGTTCTTGAGTCATACTTTCTCAAGAAAGTATGTTCTATGGTTTTTAATCACTTTGAGGCTTATCTGATAAACCCCATAATTTACCCTCCCATAAGTAATTCTTTTTTTTTTTTGCGGTACTGGGGATTGAACTCAGGGGCATTCTACCTCCGAGCTACACCCGCAGCCCTATTTTTTATTCTTTATTTCGAAACTGGGTCTCACTAAGTTGTAGAGTGCCTCACTAGGTAGCTGAGGCTGGCCTCGAACTCGGATCCTCCAGTCTCAGCCTCCCGAATGCTGGGATTACAAGCGTGTGCCACCACGCCCGGCTAGTAATTCATTTTTATTTGCATGCTTTTCTAAATAATTATTTGAAGTTCAGTAATTTTATGGGGATATATCTCCAAGTTGGCCATTCTGGCTCAGTATTTCCTAGCTGTATCTTTTCTTCATAAAGATTCATAACTTCCTTTTATTTCAGGAGTGTTTTTTTTTTTAATTCTATCTTTAAATATTTGTTTTGCTCATTATTTCTATTGTCTTCTTTGGAGACTCTACAATGAACTCCTTGGTTTGTCTTCCATAACTATCATTCCTCCTTTAAGCCTTTCTACACATCATTAGCTTTCATATTGCTACCTTTCTCATTTCTGTTTTCGATGCTAGTAGCAGGTGGGTTTTTATTTTATTTTATTTATTTTTTGGTACTGGGCATTCTACCTCTGAGCCAAACCCCTGGCCCTTTTTATTTTTTATTTTGAAATAGGGTCTCGCTAAGTTGCTGGGGCTGGCCTCGAACCTGAAATTCTTCTGTCTCAGCCTCCCAAGTACTGGGATTATAGGCACGTACCAACACACCTGGCTTATGCTAGTAGTTTTAAATGAGGAATGCATAGTCCTGAGCAAAGACTTCCTAAGGGATATGCAAGCACAGATAGTTTTAAATAGTATTGATTTCTATACTCTCAATTTATTATTTAAAAACAAAACAAACAAAAAAACCCTGATGTGCCAGAAAATATACCTGAGGTTGAGATATTTTGTGGGTTCTTTTTTCCCCATTTGCTTTCACAATCACGAAATATCACTGGCATTAGCAAAGTCTCCTTTAATAAAGGCATACACGTTTATATTAAGATTGGCTTTCCTTAGCTGTGGTCAAGGTACTTGGTCCTTCCTAGGAAGTGAAGGCCTCATTGGGTGAAGCCCTCATTTCATCCTGCAACAAGCATGGCACCTGGCATTGAGAGCCCTGCACTTGCCTGTCCTGTGCCGTTGATCTCCCAGCTTGCCTGCATCTGCTCTGCCCTGACCCTGTGAAGCGAACAGGAGAGCATCCTGGAGGGTAACATCAGTGCTCTCAGTAAAGAAGCTGGTGTAAATGTTAAACCTTTTTTTGGCTTGGCTTGTTTGCAAAGGCCTGGCTACCATCAACCTTGGGAGCCTTGTTTACAATTCAGGGGCCCATGGACCTGCTCCAGCTCCTCCACCAGTGCTGCCCCAGCTGGTGAGAAGAAAGTAAAAGCAAAGAAAGAAAGGGTCTGAGGAGTCTGATGAGGACATGGCTTTGGTCTTTTTGACTCAACCTCTTCTGTTCCTTGTTTAATAAAAAGATGAACTTTAGGGGGAGGTAGTGGTGGGGGAGAGATTGAACCAAAGCATTAAAAACTAGTTTTGCTTGTGTTGGCATGTTCTGAATTTATTGTAGTAAGGCAGCAAGAACAATGACAAATTTTGTTTACTAATCTCACCTCTTCTAATCCATAACTACTGTCAAAAGTACAGTGCCTAAGGGAGAGTCTTAGGAGAGCATGCAGAGACAAATTTATGACAAACTCTGGCTCTTTTTATCTTATCTAAATATGTGTTAATCTAAACAATTGACTATTAAAATGATAAATCAATCTAGAACAAGTCACTTTTTCTGAATTTCCACCAGTTTTAGTGATAGAGTTTGGAGACTATTTTCATTCACCTATGTCTTGTTCCATTGCACGGTCACATGATTTTGAGGAGGAGGAAATTAACAATTCCACTCATGTGCAAAGTAGTGTTATATCTGGAGATGGGAAACATACCTAAGCTGCAGGTTTATTTGCAGCGCTGGGGATTGAATCCAGAGCTTCACATATATTAGGCAAGCACTCTACCACATATCTACTCCTCCAGTGCTTTCTAAATTTTATTTTGAAACAAGGTCTCACTAAAATTGCTCAGGCTGGCCTCAAACTTGCAATCCTCCTGCATCAGCCTCCCAATCCTCCTGGCTTTATATATATATATATATATATATATATATATATATATATATATATTAGTATTTAATTTGATTAACTTTTGCCAATAGATTGTGGGATGCTATAAACTCATATTTATTTTTTATTTGGGCATATGTCTCTCTTATTGCCACTAGTAAACCACATGCTAGTAGATTATTCACCATGCAACTATTAGATTTATTGTATTATAGTGCATGTGCTATAGATTCCACTGTAAATAATATATGTAGGAACAATTGTTAATATAGCTTTTATAAGTTCTTCGATTATTAATGGTCCAATGCTTTACTTTCGCCATTACTTTCTACAAAGTAGTTTAAATTGATTTTGAAAAGTAGAACATCTACTTTTGTAAAGGTGTTGGATAAAATGTTCCCAAAACATATGCTAGAACATAATACTTTGAACTTTACATAACCAATTTTATTTAATTAGGGATAATTCCTCCCTCTCAGATGTTCATGTGCTTTTCTAATAATATCAAGCACATAATTCTAAACATGCTCCTTTTCAACCATTAAGTGAATTACTAACTTATCTCTGTTAAGTATCAAACTCAGCCCACCTGTCTTGCCTTTTTATTTCAGCATGTCTTAAAAAAATGAAATTTAGCATGATTATATTTTGCTCACAATAATGTATAATTTCTAATCTTATGTTTTTATTTTTTAAATTAGTTAATTGCTTAACTAATTTGAACTGTAAAAATGCTGTTCCTCTAAAAGTAACAATAATAATTAATAGTAATTTGATAAGCCTTGAAAAGGCTTTTTTTGGGCAAAATTATCAGAAATTGCATGGCTCTACAGACTAAGAAACAAAATCTTGCAAGTTTGGTGGGTTCTAGTTTCAGGGTTTCAATGAAATTGAAGGAGGATCTAATTAATTTATCAGCTATAAGTGATCAAAATAACTTTTATTATCACTATGTTATTTTGACAAATAACTTGAAAGTATTTCCAAGCCTTTGATGACATTTAAAAAAAAAATGTTTCAGGCCGGGCGTGGTGGTGCATGCTTATAATCCCAGTACTTGGGAGGCTGAGACCGGAGGGTCCGGGTTCGTGGCCAGTCTCAGCTACCTAGTGAGGCCCTCCACAACTTAGTGAGACCCTGTTTCAAAATAAAGAATAAAAAGTAGGGCTGGGGGTATGGCTCGGGGGTAGAATGCCCCTGAGTTCAATACCCAGTACAGAAAAAAAAAAAAAGTTTCTTTATCTCTATCTACTCATTTATGTGAACAAGAGTTCTCAGCTTTTACTTCTATAAAAACTAAAAAGAGGAATAGAATTGATGCTAAATTAGTCCCAATCTGAAAATATTTTCATATTTACTTATGGATACATGAACTCACTGAAAAATGCTTTATCCAATACCACAGTGATAGTTTTCTAATAAACATTTACTATTTCAATTTAATCATTATTTACCAAAATTTATAACATTTATTTAGTTAACTGTATATGGCTGATAATTTCAGTAACTCAATCAGAAGGAAAAATGAGTACTTAGATTTATAGATGCAAGAAATGAAAAACATTTAAATTTTAATTTAGATATGATTTTTGTTAAGGCAATCAATAACATCTTTTAAACGTAAAGATATGCAGTGCTTTGAGGGACTAACCCCGAAGGGCAAAATAAGTCTCCATAAAACCCAGAGAAGAGATTGCCAAACTCCTCTTTGGATCCTGTCTGAAGTCACAGCAGAACTGAGTGAGTGGGTGAAGGGGGAATAAACATAAAGCTTTGTGTTGGGATAACATTTTATATAAGAAGTGGAAAGGAAATAGAAGCTCAAGGAAAATAGAAATAGGGTACATACAATATTTGTCTATTCAAATGAGCTCATTCAAGCACTTTGGCACATATCAAAGCATTGTGGTATTTAGATCTGAATGTGTAAGTTAAAAGTTATACAAACAATTTAATGTGGCTCTTGGGTTATAGTTTGTTAATTCCTGGTCTAGACCTAACAGAGTGATGGTAAAAATGTTAATAGTATAGATGGAACTTCAACAACTTAGTGAAATCTTGTTTCAAAATAAAGGGTAAAATAGGGCTGGAGGTACAGTTAAGAGGTAGCATGCCCCAACACACACACACACACACACACACACACACACACACACACACACACACACTATTCTCCCAGTATTCAAATGCCATTGACATCTGATGGAGTAAAGTTGCAATATATGTCTTCATTGTTTCACTTTCATGTGATTCATTAATGTAAAAAAAAAAAAAAAAAAGAAATGAAATGAAAAAAGTATCAATAAGTATCAATCAACATTCCTGTAGGAACTATGCTGGGCCAGCCACTTGTTAAACATTTCTCTGTAGCACACGTGATTGGACTTAAAGTGTAATTCCTTGTTTAGTCCATCTCCTTTTGTTTCTAAAAACCAAATTGAGTCTCAGGACCTTTCTACTCTGCCACCAGCCTATGCATTTTCTTGCTATTGTCCGTGGAGGTTTTAGGTCTTATACTCCAGGATATATCCTTCCACTCTAAGAAGCACCCTTGCTAGTCTGCTCTCAAATCTGTAGTAATGAATCCTCTTTCCTGCCTTAGCTCTACAACTTTTGCTTTTGTTTATATCCAGTCTTAATAATCTCTGCTTTGTTATCAAAGTATATCTAAAGTTAATTACTGATAGATGTATAAGGTCTTAAATCTCCCACCTTACTATTTGTTTCCATTGGTTCCATCTGTTCTGCTTTTTTTACTCTCCTTTTCTAATATTTTAAAAGAAAATTAATTAATGCATTTCATTATTGCATTTCCCTTTTGACTAGTTGGTAAATTTTACTACTCTGTTTGTGGTTACCCTAGAGATTATAACACGCATCTCAACCTGGTAGAATCTGGTGTCAATTTGTATTTTCACCAGTGCAGGAACGCACGCGTGCGCGTGCGCACGCACGCACGCACGCACGCACACACACACACACACACACACACACACACAGATATATCCCCAATGTGGTACTGGGGATTGAATACAGGGGCATTCTACCTCTGAGCTCCGCCTCCCAGCCCTATTTTATTTTAATTTGGAAACAGGGTCTTATTTAGTTGAGGAGGGCCTTACTAAGTTGCTGAGGCTGGCTGTGAACCTGTGATCCTTCTATCTCAGCCTCCCAAGTACTGGGATTACAAGTGTGTGCCCCCATGCCCAGCTAGAATATTTTCATTCTCTTTATTCTCTTTCTGGTTTTTGTGCTATTATTGTCATGAATTTTATTTTTATTTATTTTGAACAATTTCTTCTAGATTGAACTTTGGTAGTTTTCATTTCAAGGAATTTTTCAACGAAGGGTTAAATTTTATAATGTTTTTAAAAAAATGTTTAAATATGAATAGACTATAGTTATGTTATCTCAGAAATTTACCTTTTTTCCTCAAATAATGTTTTGGTTGCACTGATTTTCTCTATTGTTTTTCTGTTTTCTTTCTTTTTTTGAGGGGGTGTGCGTGTTGAACCCAGAGACATTCTATCTCTTAGCTATACCGTCAGCCCCTCAGCTCTCTTTTTATTTTGAA
Organism: Graphiurus murinus; assembly: GCA_004027655.1. Classification (NCBI taxonomy): domain Eukaryota; kingdom Metazoa; phylum Chordata; class Mammalia; order Rodentia; family Gliridae; genus Graphiurus; species Graphiurus murinus. The sequence goes on along the minus strand of PVLC010003554.1, from coordinate 71,512 downwards.
ACAGTGTCTTACTAAGTTGCTCAGGCTGGCCTTGAACCTGTGATCCTCAAGTCCAATCCTCCCAAGTATTGAAATTACAGGTGTGCGCCACCATGTCTGGATTATTTTTATTTGTTAATTGGTGCATTGAAATCATACATCTTTGTTAGGTACAAGCTGGTAAAGGCATACATGCACACATTTCTCATTTAACCCTTCCTCAATTCCTGCCCGCTTTGGTTATTCTGGGTCTTTTGTTTCTCCATATGCAATTTATGACTGATTTTTCTAGATCTATGAAGAATGACATTGGTATTTTGATAGAGATTGCATTGATTCTGTAAATCACTTTTGGTAGAATGGCCATTTTGATGATATTTTTTCTGCCTAACCAAGAGCAAGGGAGATCTTTCCATCTTCCAAGATCATCTTCAATTTCTTTCTTTAGTATTTTATAATTTTCATCGTAGAGGTCTTTTACTTCTTTGGTTAGGTTTATTCCTAGGTATTTCATTGGTTTTGATGTTGTGAATGGAATTGTTTTCTGTATTTCTTTCTCTGTGGATTCATGGTTGGCATATAGAAAAGTTACTGATTTTTTTTTTTTTAGGTTGATTTTGTATCTTACTACTTTGTTGAATTTGTTAATCAGCTCTAGTAGTCTTTTGGTTGAGTTTTTGGGTCTTCTAGATATAGGATCATGTTATCTGCAAATAAAGATAATTTTAATTCTTTTCCTATTTGAATTCCTTTGATATCCTTCTGTTGTCTTACTGCTCTGGCAAGAGTCTCAAGGACTATATTGAAAAGGAGTGGTGATAGTGGGCATCCTTGTCTTGTTCCTGATTTTAAAGGGAATTCCTGTAGTTTTTTCCCATTCAATATGATGTTGGCTTTGGGTTTGTTGTATATTGCCCTGATGATGTTGAGATATGTTCCTTCTATTCTGATTTTCTGCAATATTTTTAGCATGAATGGGTATTGGATGCTGTCAAATGCTTTTTCAACATCCATTGATATGATCATGTGACTTTTGTTCTTACTTCTGTTATGTGGTGAATAACATGTATTGATTTGCGTATGTTGAACCACCCTTGCTTTCCTGGGATGAAACCAACTTGGTCATGGTGTATAATTTTCATGATGTAATTTTGACTGCACATGGCTAGTATTTTGTTTGCATCTAGAGTTCATCAATGATATTGGTCTGTAATTTTCTTTTCTTGAGGTATCTTTATTTGGTTTTGGTAATTAATGTGATACCCATCTGGGTCTGGATTTTTCTTTGATGGCAGAATTTTTATTGCTGTTTCTATTTCTTTCCTCGCTATTGGTCAGTTTAGGTTTTCTATATCCTCTTGGCTCAATTTAGGTAGGCTGTATGTGTTTAGAATTCTATGCTAAGCTTAAACAGCAGCCAAGTGAGAAGATATTTGCTATTTTCAAATGTACAAGTCTCAAAGTATTTACATCCCATGCACATTTTCAAAAAGAAGTCCAAAAATATATTCTAGTTAAACAACAATAACAAAAAAGAAATACATGAAAGAAAAGTAGAGCTTCAAGAAACAGTGACGCCTACCTAATCAAAAGAAATCCCAGGATAAAAGTTATGAAGTAGGCTTTGAAGGCTCTTCGTTCCAACTGGATGACTAAAAGAAACCGGAATTTATGGAAAGGCAGTATAGTGGAGGAGATGATGCTTTAATGTTATGGTGAATGTATAGATTGTAAACAATGTGTATAATGTTGTTTTAATGATATAATGTAAATATTGATGAGAAAAAAAGGTAATTAAAAGCCTGGGATGGGGGACACTGTATAAGAAATGCAAACTAAAATAGAGTATAAGAAAGATACAATTATGCTTAGAACAGTCTACTTCAAGAGTTAGTGAAATAAGATTATGTTTCCTTCTCTGAGGTTCCAATAACATTATTTAAAGCCATAGTTTACCAATATTTACACAGTCTACAATACTTTAACCAAGTGCTATTTTTCCAGTTTTTAAAATCAACTTATAGACCAAAAAAAAAAAAAGTGCAAAGGATGTAAATCCCTTAAATTTCAATGTTGTAAAAATAAGAGAATACCAGCAAATGCTGCAGGACAAAATCAGAGAAAGAAGACAGAAGGAACTATAGATATTTTATTTTCCTACTTTACTCTATATGTGGGTGTATATATACATACATACATTCAATATAGGCTACAATATTTCAAAGCCTATGATCTATTTATCTAAGTAGAAGGTTTAAAGTAGATGGACAAGAGAGATTTAAATATATAGTTAGAATTTTAAAAATGTATGAAAATAACTAAACTGATAATACAATTATCACTCATTTTAAGATAGAGGAATAAAGATATCTCTGAATTCATCCTTTTTCTAAAACCGATCAGAAACAATAAGAACAAAAACTCTAAGCCAGGCATGGTGGCACACACTTGTAATCCCAGTACTTTGGAGGCCGAGAAAGGATTGCAGGTTCATGGCCAGCCTCAGCAACTTAGTGAGGTCCTTCACAACTTGAGACCCTGTTTCAAAATAAAAGAATAAAATAGGACTGGAGGTATAGCTCAGAGGTAGAACACTACTGTGTTCTATCCCCAGCAGCAACCACACACACACACACACACACACACACACACACACACACACCCACACACACACACCAGGAAACAAACTCTATCTAGAATAAATTCAGGGAACATGTACGAACTGACCTGAAGCCCCTCCCCCAGTACTTGGGAGGTTGAGATGGGAAGTTCACAGGTTCAAGGCCATCCTTGGTAACATAGTGAAACCCTGTATCAAAATTTTAAAAAGGCAGGGGGAGGGGACTGGAGTGTGGCTCAGTAGTAGAATGCCCCTGGGTTTAATCTTCAGTACTTAAAAAAAAGAAAAGAAAAGAAAAGAAAAGCTGTCAGGAGGAGTATATACCAGAGTGAGAAAGGATGCCAAAAAATGATGCCTAGAGCTGTAAACCTCAAGCAGTCAACTGGGCAGTTTCCAAGTTAGTGATTTATCCTGAGAAGCAAAAGCAGCAGTTTCTTTTATATGTATAAAAGAACATACACACTTTTACTGGGGCATTGTAATTATACATCATAGTGAGGTTCAAAGTCATACAAATAAACATGACATAGGTCTTGGTGTGTTTTGCTTTAGGTCCCACCCTGTTACAATCAGATTTTCAGTAAAATAATTTTCTAACAATAGAGTTACACTTTGAATGTCCTCAGAAACAATTACTTTTATTCTAGAATTCTATGCTTAACTAAAATAGCACCCAAGTGAGAGGATATTTGCTGTTTTCAAATGTACAAGTCTCAAAGTATTTACATCCCATGCACATTTTAAAAAAGAAGCCCTAAAAATGTATTCTAGTTAAACAGTAATAACAAAATATAAATGCAAGAAAGAAAACTGAAGCTAAACTATACATTTTTCAGCTTTATACAAAATCATTCCAGGACACCTGTGGATATTCAAATCCCTTATATAAAATGGCAGAGTGTTTTGCATATAACTTACATACATCTCCTGTATACTTTAAATCCTCTCTAGATCACTTATAGTATGTAATATAATGTAAATACTAGTGTAAACAGCTGTTCTACTGTTGGTCTAGGACAACAAAAAAGTAGTATATGCAATTTTGGCTCTGTGGTTGGCTGAATTCACAATTGAGTGCAAAAGTCATGGGTAGAGAGGGCCCTGCTGTCTATACATGTAATAGATAATTAGTTTGAGAAATACAAATTATAAAAACTGACCCCAGAAAAGAAAATAAAAATAAATCAATTTCTAGAAAAAGTTAAAAATGAATTCTGTCAAATCCTTAAGAAACATATAACTAATATTATTATTATTATTATTTTTTGCGGTACTGGGGATTGAACTCAGAGGCATTCTACCTCCGAGCTACACCCCCAGCCCTATTTTTTATTCTTTATTTTGAAACCGAGTCTCACTAAATTGCGGAGTGCCTCACTAGGTAGCTGAGGCTGGTCGCGAACCCGGATCCTCCATTCTCAGCCTCCTGAATGCTGGGATTACAAGTGTGCGCCACCACGCCCGGCTATAACTAATATTATTTAAATGGTTTCAGCATATAGAAAGAAAATAACTCTAATATTATTTAAATGGTTTCAGCATATAGAAAGGAAAGTTCCCAAAAACTTATTACAACTGAAACAGTTCAATCCCTAACCATACTAAATAAAATATTAGCTCAGTAGACTCCAAGTAGTACATTACTCAAATATCTATCATGATCAAGCAAAACTCATACCAAGAATGCAATGATGGTTCAATATTAAGGAATCTATTCTTATAATACAAGTTGTACATGGTTCAAAGGAGAAACTGCATGAACTTTCCAGGAGATGTTGAAAAGGCATCTAATAAAATTTCTATCCATTTTGAATTATAAAATTTATCAAAATACTAATATACAGGTTTCTTACCTGAAAAATATACACATCTTATTTCAAAGTCCAGTAACTATACAGTGAAACACTGAATTCTAATGAAACCAGAAACAAAAAAAGGGTACACATTAATACCACTATCACTTAATTTTGGTTGGGCAATACTAGCCAATGTTATTAGAGTAGACAAAGAAAATCATGTAAGATTAGAAAAAAGGGAAGAAAACATTATTTGCAGATAAGATGATATTACGATAAGAAGCTTAGGAAAATCAACTAGCAAATTCCTATTACAAAGAATAAAATTATTTATTAAAGTGGCTGAGAACAAAATTAAAACACAAAAATCAATAGTTCTCTATAAAAACAACAATTATCTAGAAAATGCAATAGAAGAAAATATCTAATTTAGGAATAAATCTAAGAAACATGAATCACTTAAGTCCATAAGAAACAAGAAAGACTTGAATAAGTAGTAAGATGTTATATTCTTGGATAAGGAGATGATGGTGGTAATCCTCTCTAAATAAGTAGAGAAAAAGGACTTTCTCAATAAAAATACCAATATTTCTGGTCATGGAGGCCCATATCTGTAATCTCAGTACTTGGGAGGCTGAGACAGGAGGACTGCAGGTTTAAGGCCAATGTCAAGCAATTTAGCCAGACACTCAGAAACAAGGAGCAATCCTCTTTCAAAATAAAAAATAAAAAGGGCTGGGGGTATAGTTCAGAGGTAGAATGCCCCTGGGTTCAATACCCAGCACAAAACCTAAACAAACCAAACCAAACCAAACCAAAACAAAACAAACATAACATCATTATTGTGGGAATAAAACAAGAGTAATGAGGAAGGAGCAGTTCTACCAGATACCGAAAAGTAAGCCTTCAGGTAATTAAAATAGTTTGGTACCAACACATGAATAGGAAGATCTATGAAAGATAATAGGTATCCCAGAAATAGATATAAATATATTTTGCAGTTTAGGGGTTTTTATGTGTGTGGCTATCACGGTGCTGGGGATCAAAGCCAGGGCCTTGCGCAGGCAAGTTCTCTACCACTGAGCTATATACCCAGTTGTGCAGTTTAGTTTATGATGAAGGTAGTATTTCAAATCAGTAAAATTATATATTTGTTAACTAGCATAGGGTTAAGAAAGTAGCCATCTGGAAAATATGAAATTGAATTCTTTCATTCCTTACACCAAAATAAATTCTAAATATATTAACTATTTAAATGAAAAAATTAAACATAAAACTAACCAAAATTATATTATTTGACTTCATAAAAATTTTGATTTTCTTCATGAAAAAGAAAACCCTTTAGTTACATTAATTCCCAACTATTAATTTAGCCTCTATTATCAGACCTACATTGGTAATTTAAAAAATATTTTTTCATATACAAATGATTCACGTATTTAATCTCTTTTCATTTAAATATATGGAATACACTTATTTCATAATCCATTTCTATAATTTCAGTATGCAAAGGCTTTATGGCTCTCATTCAGCTTTGGATTTTGGTTTGTTTTTCCTCCTAGCTTATTGGGGGTGGCTTCTTATTTTTATTTATTTATTTATTTTTGTCTTTAAATTCTTGACTGTGATACATTCTTTGGAACTTTTCTGTGAAAATTCTTCTTTAGAGACTTGTGTTCACTTCAGTGGGTTCCAAGAAGTATAATAATTTTAAACAATATTCTTGGCTTGAGGATTTGGGGATTACCCAGGTAGTATGAAATCAGCAGTACTTAACAGCATTTTTTAAAAGGTTGTATTTTTCCTCTTTTTAATTTTCTTTCACTTTGATTTCTTCCTTGATGGATTAGTAAACTTTCATATATAGTTGTTGATTTTTCTTCCTTCAATTACCCTTGTGAGAATTCTGCAAGTGAACATTTGTTACTACTATTTTATCCAGGTCTTGGTAACCTCTTGCTTGTAGTAGAATCACCACTGCTATCTATAACCAATGTTGTCTGTACACTTAGGGGAGAATGCCCTTTTTCCTTTTTTGTTTTGTGTTTTTATCTGCATTTAGTGGCAAGTTTAATCCAGATCTTACAAAATTATTCCAGAGACAGATTCCTAGACAAAACTTCCTGGAGAAATATCAGTGATGAATTGAATCACCTGGATTCACCTGAAACAATAGAACCCATTGAATCAGGACAAACGTGCTTCCTTTGAGGACACAGAATGGATTTGTTTAATTTCTGAAAGGTCATCTGCCCTGGGAGAGGGAAGGGGAATTCTGCATTCTCTTCCTTGGTCTGTAACTTCATCCTTGACAGCTGCAGGGACACGTGCATAGGGAAGAATCCTCACCCCCACCCCCTTTGCTATTTCACACTTAACTGCTTGGCAATTGGCTTTCATCACCACATCCTGAAATGAGCTTTGCTTGTTAGACATCATGCTCTCCACAGAGGCTTGCCATGGGAAAGTTTCTCCTTCAGAGCCACTTGAATCACCAGACTAGGCATTATTTCTCTCTTGGGTCCATCCTTAGATTGACCTCAGTTCATTAACAAGTGCAGCTATCTATGCTTCAACTCTGAGTCTGATCATAGCAGTGTAGACATTCCAGCTCCAGAAGGCAAAATTTCACAAGGAAACAGGCCAAAATTACACATCCAATCCAGGTTCCCTTTAACCTGTACACTGATTGTAGTGAAAGCCCTCCTAACTTACCTTCTTGATTTCTATTCCTACTACCACCCCCAATGCATTTTTACACATGTCTGCCAGAGCACTTGTCCTCAAATATCACTTAATATTTAAATGACCCCTATTTCCTTTCTCCCACCAAAACTTCAGCAGACTCTATTTGTACCTTAGAAAATAAGGTACAAAAGAGGAGAGCAAGAAATGATAGATAAAAAGGTTAATATAACAAACTCTACAGATATAATCTTATATTCTTTTCTGAGGTTCTTTAATGGACCTAAAATTATATAAAATCATGATTACACCAGTGTATCATTGGGTTCATAACATATAACAACAATACAGTGTAATATAATAGCAGTACAAAAAGGGGATGAGAGGGAGCAGAGTTAGAGGAGTAAAGTTTTGTATCTCAGTAAGAATAAGTTCCTATACTTTTGAAGTGGGTTCTGCTATGTAAAGATGTATATGGCATTCTAGAGAAATACTAAGAATATAAATCCAAAGATATCACAAGTAAGGAAAACTATAGACGAACATCTGTTATGAATACAAATACAAAATCTTCAACAAAATACTAACAAAATAAATCTAATATATAAAAAGCATTATACGTTATTGATATTTTCTAGAGTTGCTATAACAAAGTACCAAAACAATGGGTGGCTTAAATAACAAACTTTATTGTCACACAGTTCAGGAGGTTAAAAGTCCAAGATTAAAGTGTTGGCAGGGTTGGTTCCTTCTAAGGGCATGAGAATCTGTCCCAGGCCTCTCTCTTACCTTCTGGTAGTTCCTTGGTTTGTGGTAGCACATAACTCCAGTCTTTGCATGATATTTTCTGTGTGTGTATGTGTGTGTGTGTGTGTGTGTGTGTGTGTGTGTGTGTGTGTTCAAATTTCCCCTCTTATAATAATAGTCATATTGCATTAAGACCCTTCTTAACCCAGTATGACCACATTTTGACTAATTATATCTGCAGTTACCTATTTAAAATTGAAGTCATATTTCTGGGCGTGGTGGTGCACCCTTGTAATCCCAGCATTTGGGAGGCTGAGACAGGAGGATCGGGTTCGCGGCCAGCCTCAGCTACCTAGTGAGGCATTCACAACTTAGTGAGACACAGTTTCAAAATAAAGAATAAAAAATAGGGCTGGGGGTATAGCTCGGAGGTAGAATGCCCCTGAGTTCAATCCCTAGTATGGAAAAAAAAAAAAAGAAAAAAAAAATTAAGTCATATCCTAGGTACTGAGAGTTAGGCCTTCAACATGTTAATTTTTTAAGGGTATGATTTCACCTGTAGCATACACCATGATAAAGTGGGATTAAGATTGGTTTAACATTTGAAAATCAATGTGAATATGCCATATTAACAGAATAGAGAATAAAACCCACATTATCATCTCAATAGAGACAAAAAATAATTCAGCAAAATTCAATAGTCCTTTATGATAAAAAATACTAAAAAATAGGAATAGAATTTCAACGTGAAAAAGGTTATGCATGGGTGTGCATACATATGCATGCATGTATATGCACATACAAATCTACAGCAAAAATCATACTTAATGATGAAAACCCCTCACCATTTCTATGTAGCATTGTAGTAAAGGTTCTAGTCAGAGGAATTAGGCAAAAAAGGAAAAAAACAATTCCTATCTGAAAGGTAGAAATATAACTATCTCCATTGACAAAAGGCATGATCCTGTATGTAGAAAATCCCAAGGAATTCTAAATATTAGAATTAGTAGATGAGCTCAGCAAAGCTATAGGATACAAGAACAAGATTAAACAATCAATCATCTTTCTATATCCTTGCAGTGAATATACAGAAAATGAATGTAAGAAAATAATCTCATTATACTGAAAAGTGCAAAATTTGTATTCTGTAAACAAAAAAAAAAACATTGTTGAAAGAAATTAAAGAACACTTAAGTGGAAAGACATCTCATGTTCATGATTTGGAAGGCTTAATATTCTTAAGACGGCACTATACTCAAATTGATCTACATATTCAAAACAATCCCTATCAAAATATCAGCAGACTTTTTTGAATAAATTGACAAGCTCATTCTCAAATACTTAAGAAAATGCAAGGGACCCATAATAGCCAAAGACAATCTGGAGAATGAAGAACAAAGTTAGAGAACTCACACTTCCCAATTTCAAAATTTACTACAAAGCTACAGTATTCAAGATTGTATGGTACTGGCATAAGAATAGACATGCAGATCAATAGGTTAGAATTGATCTATGTGTCTATAGAATACAATTCTTATACCTACAATCAACTGATTATTGAAAAAATACAATTCAAAGTGGAAGAAATTATTTTTTCAACAAATAGTGCTCAGCTAACTGAACAACTGCATATTGGCATGCAGAATACTCAGTTTGGACCTTCATCTCACTTCATATACAAATTAACTGAAAATGGTTTAAAGACCTAAATGTCTGAGCTAAAATTATTAAAGAAAAATAGAGAGAGGGGGGAAAAAGGAAGGAAAGAAAGAAAGAAAAAAAAGGAAAGAAAGAAAAACATAGTTATAAGTCTTCATCACCTTAGATTAGACAGTAGTTTCTTAAATATGACACCCAGGGTCAAGTAACAAAAGAAAAAATAAACTGAATGTCATAACAATTAAAAATGTAGTACTTCAAAGGACACCATCAAGAAAGTGAAAAGAAAACCCACAGAATGGGATAAAGTTTCCAAAAATTATCTCCGATGAGAAACTTGTATCTAGAATATACAAAGAACTCCTACAATGTAGAAAAATAACCTAATTAAAAATTGATCAGAGTCTGAATAGACATTTCTTCAAAGCAGACACACATAAAAAGTTGCTCAACAATATTATCCATGAGGGAAATACAAACTAAAACCATGATATAAAACCACTTCATATCACTAGTGTGGTTATAATAAGAAATACAGATAATAATGAATGCTGTTGAGGATATGAAAAATTGCAACCCTCATACACTGCAACATGGCCTCTACTCAAAAGGTTAAACAGTTACCATTAATTTTACTCCTAGGTACATCCCAAGAGAAATGAAAATATGTCTATACTAAAATTTACACATGAATATTCATGGAAGGATAATTCATAATAGCCAAAATTAGAAATAACCCAATGCCCATAAAATGATGGATAAATAAGGTGTTTATCCACACAAAAATAAATGAAGTACTGATACATGCTACAATACAGATGAACCTTGAAAATGTTAAGTGAAAGACATAAGTCACAAAAGAGCATATATTTTATGATTCCATTTATATGAAACATTCAGAATAGGCAAATCCATAAAGTCAGAAAGTCTTGCTTTGTGCTTTGCCACACACACAAAAAAAGAAAAACAGTGAACTTCATTTAGTCTGGGAGATCAATAAGACTTTTCTTTTTAGTGATTGCCTAGGGCTAAGGTTGAGGGTGGGGTGTGAAGCAACTGCTAATGAGTACAGGGTTTCATGTTGGGGTAATTAAAATTCTTTAAAATTTATTGTGGTAATGGTTGCAGAACTCTGTGGATACACTAAAATCCATTCATTTGTATCCTTTAAATGGGTGAATGGTATGGCATATGAATTATATCTCAATAAAACTAAACCCCCTCAAAAAAAGAGCAAGGTAAAGTTTCTGGAGGTGGAACTTTTGATTGCACACTGTTTTCTTTGGTCATGGCTCTATTCACTGGGGCCAGCAGACTAGTAATGAAGAGTTGGCCAAAGCCCAAAGGAACTCTCTTGCTCTGTGCTTTGCCTTGAGCAATTTTTAAAAAAATAACCCTTTGTCAAATTAGATATACACAGTCTAGTTTTGCATATCCTCTCCAAGGGCTTTTGATGTTTTTGTCTTGGGGATGGGGTGGGCAGAGAGAGTATAGTATGTTTTCCTTTTTGAAAGATATGGTGGGTTAAGGGCCAATTGTCAGCTTTAGTTTTCTTGGCCCCTGACTCACATCCATTTACTCCAACAGCTTCCAGTATCAATCACACAGGAGCCAAACTCCATGAGCCAGAGATCTCCCCACTGCTCTGAATTTCTAATTTGCTTTCTCTAATGGATGTGCAGCCACTGCACTGTGTTTTTGGAGGGCCACGTGGGAGGGAATCTACCAAAGGGAACCTTGTGAACAAGAAATAGAGGTTTCTCAGCACCTTATTAACCTGGGGAAGTTGCAAATTGTGAGGCCAGGGCTGGGTATGTTCTGGGGCTGGCTTGCCTGGGACCTGGTTTGGTAGCCTGGGTTAGAGTTGAGTAGCCTAAGGACAGAATGAGAGCAAGGGAAGACAGGAAAAATTGGGGTGGTGGGAGGCAGCTTACACAAGCTAGATGTGTTGACCATCAATTCTAATGTACCAGAGGCTGTACTGGTCGTGTTTATGAGGCTCCCCAGATTCACTTGGCCTCATTTACATCAACCTTAGCCCTATCCAAAGCCAATGGCTCTGTGGGAAGCCTGGAGGCTACTGCATTTAGCTTGTGTTACCTTGGCTGAGAGAGGGGAGGGCAGGGTAAGGACTTCAGTGTTGCCTCTATAATGTCTGCTCCTATGGGATGCAAAGGAGCTCCAGCACAAGGATCTAACCCAACTGGACCCACTTCCTTAGTAGCTGTCCACTGGGGCCAAAAAATAAAACCTTAGAAGTATGGGGAAATCAGTGCCTGGTAAGGTGAACCCTAACTAGTATGGCACAGGAGATAGGAAAGCGGCAAATAAACACCTCTTTCCTACTTGCCTTCCACCTGCCACTTTTAAGTTACCATCATTCCATATAGCTTCTTCCAAGACAACCTAGCGACTCCACACTGGCTTCTTCTGATTTTCTTATAAGGCTGTATTTTCATTCTTTGCTTCCTGGGCTCACTTCCCTTTTCCCCCTCCTTTTCCTGCCTTGGGATTGTAATCCCCAACAAAGCACAAATACCTATGTTTTTTTCCATGCTCTATTTCCTACACAAAGTAAGCTAAGACAGAGACCAAGGAAAACATCACATCTGGAAGAATCAAAGAAAGAAGATAGAAGACTCAGAAGGCCTGGTGAAGACAGGATCAAAACCGCAAGAGGGCCGGGCGTGGTGGTGGCACACGCTTGTAATCCCAGCATTTGGGAGGCTGAGACCAGAGGATCTGGGTTCGCGGCCAGCCTCAGCTACCTAGTGAGGCACTCTGCAACTTAGTGAGACCCTGTTTCAAAATAAAGAATAAAAAATAGGGCTGGGGGTATAGCTCGGAGGTAGAATGCCTGAGTTCAATCTCCAGTTCCAGAAAAAAACCCAACAAAACAAAACAACAACAACAAAAAAATCTGCAAGATGTAAGGAAGGAATAAAAAAGGGGCAAGGTTACTAGATTACTGCAAACAGCAGTGGCTATTCAAGGTAGCCATCTTCATGGAGTCTGCTATTATCATATACACAAATGTATATGTGCAGGAAAATTAGATGGTGCAAGGAGAGCCCATGACAATGTAGTTCAGTAGTAAAGTGCTTACTTAGCATGCACAAGGATCTGGATTCAATCCCCAGCACCACAAAAAAAGCAAAACAGTGAACTTGATTTAGTCTGGGAGACCAGTAAGACTTTTCTGAAAAATGCCATGTGGGCTGAGACCCATTTCTGGGATACAATAAAGAGGTGAGGGTGTGAGTGGAGGCTGTTCTGGACAAAAGAAATGACACCTGCAAAGGCTCTGAAATGAGGCGTAGCATCATTTTCACCATTGGGGAGAACAGAAAGAACCCCTCCCATAGAGAAAGGAGCCTCCTAGGATTCAACTCACAATAAACAACATACTATTATTTGCATCTTAACTTACTACCAACACACATTTATGGACATACACAACCAAAACAGAAGTTTATGGAATAACATTTATCCTTACTATATGGGAAGATTTCATAGTAGCTATTGACATTTAAATGTGCATATGCTCTGGTGGAGTGATACCCCCTAGACCATGTACCATGGTGTTCACTGCAGCATAGTTTGCAGTTGTTTACACACACACACACACACACACACACACACACACAGAAATGTATTAAGGTAGATGTGTATGTGGTGATATGAAAAGATGTGCATGCTATATGTAAAGAGAAAAGAACAGTGTATATAATCCCAATTTACTAAAAACCTTTATATATGAAGGAGTATGCATACAGAAAAAGGCTGGGCTACACATAAACTCTAAGTGGCTACTTCTCAAATTACAGAGGATTTTTATATTTCTTTATTTGTGCTTTTTATACCCCAATATGTGTATTCCTTTTTCAATCAGGAAAAAGGTCATAAAGTTAAGATAAAATGGCCAAAAATAACTTCAGATGTTTCTCATGGGTCCTACTATAGGAAAAGGAGAGTATGCCTTACTGGGTATTAAATTACTTTGGTTATTGAAGTATCAAATCACACAAAATTTGACTCAGTTGGCATTTTGCATTTTGGCTTCATGGAATCACTTTAACTCTGTGAAGCAAATAAATTTGACTTTCACTGGTGCCACCTTACCCTTCATTGCATGAGACTTAAAAGGTGGACAATGAGCCGGGCGTGGTGGCGCACGCTTGTAATCCCAGCATTCGGGAGGCTGAGACCGGAGGATCCAGGTTCGAGGCCAGCCTCAGCTACATAGTGAGGCACTCCACAACTTAGTGAGACCCGGTTTCAAAATAAAGAATAAAAAATAGGGCTGGGGGTGTAGCTCGGAGGTAGAATGCCCCTGAGTTCAATCCCCAGTACCGCAAAAAAAAAAAAGGTGGACAATGTTGAGTGATCACAGGACCAATCACTAGGCCTGGAGAAAGACATCCAGAGGTGTGCTCCCTGTGGGAAAACTTCCCTAGTTATTGTGGGTCTGGCTAAAAAGAGGTGGAAAGTTTTGTCAGAAGTAAAAAGCTTTCAGTAGCAGGCTTTCATCCATCTGTTACTTGATTGCTTTTGCAAAATGCTGCAATAAATCTGGAGACTTATATTTGGCTTAATTGCTTGGATAAAACAGGATTTTCAAAACTTGGTTCTCCAACACAGGGCTATTACATTGCCATCCCTTCTTCTCTCTCTCCCATCACTGTATCCTTAACTTTAGATTTTTTTGGCCAAGATCAGGCCACATAATAATTCAGGCCTGAGGTGGGCCATACTCTTGCAAAACATTCTCTGGCATTGAGATGTTTCTCTGTGGTATTTAGATTAATAATTTACTTCCTTTCTTCCAGTATGAAACCATTCTCCTTCAAAATATCTGAGGGTGGGTGGTATAACCCTTATTTAGATTGCTGGTATGAGGTAAGAAAACAGAAAAAAAAATTCCTGGAGGTGGTTTTTAATTTCTAAAGAAGTACTTTTTAGCACTGACAGGACTAGAGTCTGCTAATCCCTCTCTCCTAAATAAGAAACTAGCCTGTGCACACAGAATCATCCTTGCTGTATAAAGATGAGTGAGTGAGAAGAAATCTAATCTTTCTTCCTGTGGAACAGACTGCTTTGGCAATGAGCCCAGTCATTTAGGAGTTCTCCATGATCTGTTATTTAAATCCAGTTCATAATTATGACTGACTTTAGGCAGGAAGCCAAAATGAAAAAGATCGACTAAATATATCTTGGTTTTTCCATCCTGTCCCTTCTTGCCATCTCCAATTTTAACACAAGTGCTAACTCTGAGGTCAGGGTTAGAAATACAGACATCCCAACATGAGTAATCCATTGACTCAAATGCTTTCCAAGAGTTCTGTGGCTGCAAGTGAGATGGGTTGCCACCACATTCTGAAGAGGACAGCGGCCAGGTTGAACTCCAGCATGCCCACGACATTAAACTTAAATATGCTGGACAACAGCTTAATTCCAGCTGTTTAGGCTGGAAACATTCTCCAAAGATGCCTTGTATCTTTCAGCTCTAGTGCCTGGCACAGGGTCTTATAGTAGGTGTCCAGGAAATGTCTTCTGAGTGGAATTTTTAGGCCTATTCGCCCATGTTTTCTTGCACTCCACATCCAGGGCTACTAAATCACTTCTCAAAGCCCTCCTATGTTTGCTTCTAAGTGTGTGTGTATGTGTGTGTGTGTGTGTGTGTGTGTGTGTGTGTGTGTGTTACTGGGGGTTGAACCCATGGGCATTCTATCTGTGAGCTACACTCCCAAACCCCCATTCCCTTTAAAATTTTTTTGAAACAGGGTCTTTCTAGTTATTGTGCACCAGCCTTGACTTGGAGAACATTATGTTAAGTGAGATTAGCTAGTCACAGAAAGTGAAGGGTCATATGTTTTCTCTCATAGGCCAGAGCTAGGGAATAATCGAGATCCTCCTGTCTCAACCTCTCGAGTACTGAGATTACAGGCATGCCCAGCTATTTGCTTATAATTTGAAAATATAACATTAGTTGGATTCTAATTGATTTTGAGTTGTTTTATTTCATTCTTCTGTTTGCCTATTCCTGTGCTAGTAACATACTATTTAAATGATGGTAGATTTAGAGTATACTTTAATATTGCAGAAGGCAAATTCCCTCATACTTTCAACTCAAATATTCAAAAGTATTGACTTTCCCCCCCACATATTTTTCTAAATAAATTTAAACAAACAAAAGCAAAGCTAACTGGAATTTTGGCCAGGGGGTGTCTGCATGAGCACATGTGCATGTTTGTATGATCTTATATTTAGACAGTTTTGAAGGACCGGCCTTTCTATAATGCCACGTCTTCCCACATAGGAACATGGTATAACTTAAAGTATTCTACTCTTATTTTATGTTCATTAGTAAAGTTTTATAATTTTTCTTCATTTTCATCTTTTACATTGCTTATTAGATTATTTTTAGACATTTTATAGTGTATTGTAATGGATTACAAAATTACGAGATATACACACAATAGAACTCTACTCAGCAATAAAGAACAAAATTATGTCATCCGCAGGAAAATGGATGGACTTGGAGAACATTATGTTAAGTGAGATTAGCTAGTCACAGAAAGTGAAGGGTCATATGTTTTCTCTCATAGGCCAGAGCTAGGGAATAATTGAGATACCAGAGAGACGTAAGATAATGGAGAAGACACTCCAGTGGAGACATGGAGCTGGTCTAGGGGAAGGGGGCAGAGAGAGAGAACCAGTGAAGGAATCACTTCCATCGACATTATATACATATATGAGAATACCAATGTCATTCTCAATACCCTGTATGGAGAAGGAGGAGAGGAGTGTGTGTGGGGGGGCTGAGGGAAAGCTCACCAAGTACTGTGTGCATGTATGTTACTATCACTAAATTATGATATAAATTATGATGTGAGACTATAATGTACCAATTTGAAAAAAAGAAATTATAAACAAAAATAAACAGGAATCTTTATTTTATCATATTGTCTAACATGATTTTTTGATATTTATTTTATATTAAACTATTTTAATGAATTCTTCTTAGATGTCTGTTTATTTATTTATCCAACCAATCAATTTTTATTGAGCACTTATCCCATGCAGGACGGTTTTCTACATATAGGGGATGCAATAGGGAACAACACAAATACATATTAGGGAATGTAGTTTGCTGTAAACCCTCTCCCCTTACCCCCAGCTTAAATGAATAAGAAGCTTTTTCTTTTTCTCAAATAATGTAAGGTTTAAAGGAGGCAGTTCAGGGCCATTTTACTCACTCAGCAATGCCCAGATGAATTCAAGATCTCTTTTTCTGTCCAGCAGTCCCTAACGAGTACTTAGCATTGTTTGATCTCGAGCATATCCACATTGTGTCTGCATTCTCAGTAGGAAGCAGGGCAAGGGCAAAGGACAATAAGAGCATAATCACTGAGCCTGACCTCCCCGCACTTTCTAACTTTCCTAGAACCCCACTCCATCAATTTTGCTTACACTCAGGAGGCCAGAACTATATCACATGGCCATCTCCATCAGCCACTGTGTTGCTCTCCTAGAATCAGAATTCTCTTAGAAAGAGGAGAAAAATAAACTTCTGCTCTTATGGATAAATTTGAAGAATGTATAGTTGAGTGTCTTGGATTTCCAACAACTCAGTTCCTAGACCTGTTTTCTACTTTATCTCCATTAGTGCCACTGGTAATCTCATTCAGTCTCATATGTAACTACCGCTATACACTTTAGTAATCATTTCTAATCCGGCACTCTTCCCTGAACTTCAGACAAGAAGAGCTAACTGCCAAACTTGGTGTCTAATGAGTATCTCAAATTTTAGCCTGTTCTCAAATGAACTCTTTCACTAAAATTGTTCCTTCCACAGCTTTCCTCATCTCAGTAAATAAAATTCTATAGTCTGGTTACTTGTCCAATAACCTTGGAGCCATCCTAGATGCCTATCTCCCATATTACACAGGAAATCCTGTTTGGCTCTGTGTCTACCTCCCAATTATATCCACAATCTTGCCACTCCTCCTCAATTCTACCTCTCACATTTTGATTCAAGCCACACTATTCTATGCCTCTGTTACTGGAACAGCCTCTAAAATCATTCTGCACGTGGATAATCCTTTCTGAATTCTCAGTCTGGACTCCTCTGTGATCATATCCTCAGTCTCTACTTCTGCTGTGTGTCCCATCATCACTTCCTACTGTCATTGCCCCAAACTCCAGAATCTCAAGGTCATGCACCCTACATTTGACAATCACTCTTACCTACCCATTATTTCCTCTTTCATTCCCACTCCAACATCCCTCTAACTCCATTAGGAATGACAAGCCTTTAATCCTACAATTTTATATCCCCTCTCCCCAATTTCCCCTTACAGTCTCACTTTTCTTCTTACTGAGCTTAAATTTCAGTCAATAATTTCTTTATCTACATGCCTCCAACTTTCTTGCCTTCTCTCTATTGTACTCATTTGGCAAGCTTCCAAATCTAATTAGTTCACCTCTTCACCTAAGCTGAGCCTGCACCCACACAGCTAATATGGCTAGAGAAAAATATATAATGAAGCAGACTGATTCTACATTCAATTCATGCTCACTGACCCCAAGTGAAACATCGAACACTGCCAAAAAACAAAACAAAACAAAACAAAAAACACCACACCCTACTTCTCTGGGCTTTTCACTCTCATTCTCATCCTTTTTTTTGGTCTTTTAATTTCTTCTCAATTTTCCAACTCCACTCTGCCACCATATGATGACATTCATCCATATTTCAATGAAAAAAATAGAAGAATTCTGGAGACCTTCCATGAGCTCCCACATTACCTACCACCTCTGTGCCACACAATCTTCTCTCCTGTTAATACAGATGAACTGTTTGTATTCCTATCTTAAACCAACCCCTTGTGCACTTAATTCCATCTGATTTAATCTAGTTAAGAACATCATTCAAGCCAGGTATGGTGGCATATATCTGTTATTCTAGTACTTGGGACACTGAGACAGTAGGATTGTAGGTTCAAGGCCAGCCTAAGGAACTTAGTGAGACTCTGTTTCAAAAAGAAAAAAATGAGACAGGGCTGGGGGTATGGCTAGGAGGTAGAATAGAATGTGCCAGAAAAAAAGAAGAAGAAAAAAAAGAATATCATTCAATTAACTTTCCCCTGTCTCCTGTACCAATTTTTCCTGTTTTATTGGATCATTTCATTTGTACACATTATTTCATCTTAAAAAACACAACCCTCTCTCTTGACTCCATTTACCTCTTCCAGCCATCATGTTATTTCTCTTCTTCCTTTATAGCCAAACTCCCTAAAAGAATGGATTATACTCAGTCTCTAATGTAACTTTTTCTACTCTCTTAAGCTCACTCCAATAAGGCTCATTCCCATTATTTATCACAAACAACTCTTGTTAAAGTCAATAAATCATTTATCCTAGTTAAGTTCTGGTCATCTTTCATATTTCCATCAAACCCCACTGAAACATTGTCTGATCTTTCTATGTCAATTCATCTCTTATATGTGGTCACTGGTATATCACTTACCAAGATTGTAATTTTGTTTGTATATGATTGTAATTCACAGTTCTTTCTTCCTCAATAGACTAAGTTCGGTAAAGGCAGGTATAATACCTATTTTTTCTATCACAATTGTAATGTCAGTATTGAGCACAATTCCCGGCACACAGGAGGCTACCAATTAATATTTAGGGGATAAATGCTTTATCATCACTATCCCCATGTAAGTTTGGGAACAGGAGGCCCACAGAAGCAAAAGTAACAACTGAAAGGCACATGTTGGTTACTGGTACAGTAAGGACTAGAAACAGAAAATACTGACCTCTATGCCCTATTTTAGAGTTGCAATGATAAATGAGATGTGGCCCCTCTTCTCCCAGCTTTGGCCTTACAGGGGTCTCTATCATGTTTAGGAGGGACAGAAGAAACTATGCAACCTAGTACAATGTCAGTCTTCCTTGTGTCCATAAAGGCTTAACTGCCAAGTCAATAGAGCTGCTTCATACCGTCAACTGCTCTGGATCCCATATCCAAAGTGCCTAGGGAGAAGGCCTCCTTCCCAAGAGTATATGTTTGAAATTATATCCCACTGGGGCACATCACTTATCAATGATCTACAAGTATAAACTATTGGGAAGAGTAAGTAGGAAGATCAGCTTAAACAACTAAGATTCATTGTCAGCTGAAGACCAGTAAGAAACAGAGCAGAAGCATTTCAGAAGTGAAACTGCAAGGCAAATAGGATTTGGGTCACACAACCTTTAAGGAATTTACTGCATTAAAAAAGAACTACAGACACTAGTTGGAAGGCTATATATTTGAGAATAGCAAACCAGCAGGTAGAACTGTCATGAGACACACAGTCACATTCACTACTTTGTAGTGACTACTACTACTACTACTACTACTACTACTAGGTGATGATATGATCCAAAATGGAACAATCTGAGGATAAAAAGAGGCACTATTAAAAATTATGCCAGCATATGCCACAATGAAACCCTCTATTTTTATGCATCAATAAAAAGATAAAAAAAATTATGCCAGGATGATGGGTTTATTAGGACAGTTCCAGGGAAATAAATAGGATTGGTCGCACTTTAGTAACCATCCCCCTCTCATTACACATGGAGAGAATCAGGTTATTTACTTGTTTTTCTTGCCTCTTCTCACCTGATCTATATTTAGTCTTTGCAGGGGCCATTTTTATTCTCAGTTGAAGTTTAATCCTTATGATTAAGAAAGAATATACCTTCCTGTTATGAGCTAAGTCAAATAAAGTCATTATTTAATTTTCCAAAGGCTTCTCTCCCCCAAAGGTACAATTCCTAGAACCACAACTTCTTTAATCAAGATTGACTTCTAGGTCACTCACTGAATCAACATAGTAAAACCAAGTCACTAGCCTCAAAACTTTATTGTAGAGATCTATACATTCTTCTGAAAAATGTTTTGAGCCATTCACTTGATGGTTACAAGCACATCAGAAACTGTTTTATTGGGGTAATTTTGGTTTGTTTGGTTAGAGAATACAAGTATTATTACAAAATCATAAATCACATCCAAAAGACTTGATTTAAAAAAAAATCTATGAATGGAAAGATTAAACTCCACCAGTCCTACTGTGTCAACATTGTATCATTCAAATCAAGAAGGCAATCCCCTACAAATCCAACAAGGCAGATACTAGCAAGTAGAAGTGAACAATCTATTATTTAAAAAATGCTGAGTCAAAGATGAATTACAAAAAATAAAAATTTGGCTAAAAAATTGCTAGTACACAATACCATATAAGGATGTCTACCAGTGTTTTTTTTTTTTTTCCTCTCCCCCCACCTTAAGGGGAAAATAAATCAAACTGTTAGCTTTTTATTTATTCATAAGGACAGATAAAGTGGAAAAAAATTCTGATATTAAGTGAATTCTTTCTTATTTGCTATCTGAATTTCATGAACAGACTTATCCTTGTTGAGCTGTAAAAAATAAGAAAATTAAATCAGTATCTGGCCTTCAGTGGGTCACTCACAATACCCGAATGAGGTCTAGAGTAATCCTTGATCGAGGGATGTCAATGTTGAGTACTCGGACTTCCACTCTTTCTCCAGGGCCCAGCCCAAGACTCCTTCTCTTTTTTGTTTTAGAAAGTTTTGCTTCTGTTACATTTCGTATGGGAATCAGCCCTGATTTCCCCACTCCTATGTCAACAAAAATTCCAAACAGAGTGGCATTCTCTACTTTGCCTGTAAGAACTGTCCCAACCTGCAGATCTTCCAGGCACACTATGCTTCTCTTGAAATCAGGTTTATCAAAATCTAAAAAGAAAGAGGAAAAAACTTAGTGTGACTAATATGACAGCATCATAATTCTTAGATACAACAGAACTTGGCATTGTGACATTTACTGCATATTGATTATATGCTCAGATCAATATTAAACTTTGAAGGAGAACATAAAGGTTGCTTAAGACACAGGCCTACCTTCAAAGAAAATGCATCTTGGGAGAAATAGCATTCACATGGTAAAAATAATTCAAGAAAATCTACTTCCAACACTTTCTTCTCCCCAAATTCTATTTCAATAACATGTGAACATTAGTACTGTCCATGAGGATTAAGAGTGGACAGTATTATTTTTCTCTTTGTGTGATATGATAACAATATATCTTTGTAATACAAGGCTAAATTATAAAGGCTGAGAAAGTAAGACCCTTAGAGACAGGAGACCGAGAGTTTTGTCTGCGATGCCTGGAGTCCTAACTTTTGGTCAAGTGTAGATGAAATTCAAATGTTTTCTTTCCTCACTTCTTCCTACAAAATTGGAACTCAGGAATAAATTCCTGTTCATTTCAAATATTTATCCAATAAAAATTTATGGAATTTTGATTATCTATGGCTTAGAAACCCAGGCCAGCTATAATCTAATCTTTTTCTTCTTTTACTTCAACTCATCAAACATTTATTAACTCCTATTATTACCTCATGGCCAGCCACTCTGCTGGATGCTAGAAATACAAAGATGAAGACACTTAGCTCTCTGTTCTCAAGTTCTTTATGACCCCCGCTTTCCTTGCACATCCCAGTATACATTTCTCTGTTCACTGACACCATCCCCTAAGAGGTGGGCATAAAGCATGCCAAGGAATCATTAAGGATCTAGTTGAAACAAAAACAACAACAAAACTTTTATGAGGGAAGATAGTGAGAACTAACAGTTTAAAAGGGGCTTGTGAATTATCTGCAGCCGGCCTCCATTTATCCACGCTCCTCTTGGCCCCCTTTCCTAGGATTACTGAGTGTTGACTCTAATAACAAAGAGCACATTCTATGCTTGGATCTCTTTTACTAAAACCTCATTTTCCCCTCCACCCAGTCCATTTCCTTTTCCTCCTCAGCTGTTGGCTTTATCCTGATTACTTGTTAGAGCTATCCTTTACATTTGTATTAACAACTGGTCACCTCTTTCTTCCCCTCCCCCAGTCCAACCATACTAAAACCAGAATCTTTAAAAAAAAACTAAGCTTTTTCCTGTAAAACAAACAAAAAACCCCTTTTTAAACCCTAAATCTCATTTTCCTCATAAAAAAAAAAAAAAGAATATGCTAAAACTGTGACTCTGTAGAATTTCACCTGATGCCAAAACAGTGAATTCCAAAAGTAAGAAACCTATGGCAGTATAATATTACACTGAGCAAGGACTGGGTCAAAGCAAAGTGAAACTAAGTCCCTGATCAGGGCCAAAGGTAGGATGGTCTCTGAGGCCCTATAAGGCATTGTTTTTATGCTTAGAAACTCTTTTTTTCCCCCCTTTTTTTGCAGAGGTCCAGCTGCTGCAGATTCCCCAAGGAGTTCTGATTAGCTGCTTATTTAATTTTGCATGGAAAAATCATAGTCAGAAACTACTTAACATATTCCTGAAGAAAGACTGGGCCACTGAGAAATCAGAAAATCTTCCATGTACCATGTAAACTTTAAAGCTTTGACAATCAAGGCTGTGTATTTAGTCCACTGTCACCCTACTGCTCCTGATGAACCCAATTATGTGAACTAACCTGCAACCAGAGTGTTAATAAAAATGGAGTTGATTACATCACTGAGAAAATAGAAGGCAGGATGAGTGTGAGGAAAGAATGAGGCATTAGGAGAGGAAATACTTTTGAGAAAATGGAGAGCAAAGATGCAACATAAATATTGTAATGTGGAAGTGCTCCTAATACTATCTAGCCCCTGAAAAGTATGATGTGTCTGCCTTCCCTCTTGGGGATGTACTTAGTAGTAAAATGACAGTTCTTACATACCTTAAAAATTGTGACTTACACCCAGGCAAAGGTCAGGTCCAAAGCTTGCATAAAGAAACCTGTTTGAAATTTTACTTGTCACTGTGATAAATACAGAGCCCAGGTGCATCTGTGTTTCTGTTCAACAAAGGGCATCTCAGGTAAGGATCTCTACATAGCTTGGTTGGCTAAGTGGACCAATATAATTTGAGTGTTGATCTTTCCTCTGAGTCTATAGTGTAACTGGGATAATGGACCATGACAGAAAAACAAAAATATCCCAGTACAGGATATCTGTAGCTAAAGCCTATCTGTCAACATTCTAGTGCAGTAGCAAAGGCATACCTCTGTATGAGAACTACTGCTCTACTTAGTACTCCTGCTAGACATATCCATGGAATTCATACAAGGAATCAGGCTTCCAAATGGAGCTGGACTTGTCTGCTGAGGCAGCCATTTTGTGTGAAAGATCACCTGGAGCTTGCTACTCACATATTGTTGCCATAGGTTTTAAATGGGTATTTTATTTTCTTTCACCTTTAAACAAATTAAAAACCTACAGAAGAGTTTAGGGAACAGTATGAAGAGTGAACTTGCTGGCTGTGTTATAAAATTCCCTTAAACTTGATTCAAGGAGGCATGACCAACCATCTCAACACAGTCTAATCCAGAATGAAAAGAGCCAAGCCCTAAATATCATCAAAACTGGTTATAAGACAAGTGTGCAGATTCATTTTAATCTTAGGGGTTCCTATTCAAACTTCCTTAGGAAGTAGGTCATTTGATACCTTAATTCTTTCTCACCGGGTCATTGCTCTCAACTACAGCTATTGTGCTCCCCTTACCCTCTACCTGTGCTGAAAGCTGAGAACACTTTTAATTAGAAGGAAAATCAACAGAGAGATATCATCTTATTTGTTCAGTGACACAGAATCCAGAAACCTGGAAGGCTGTAATTTAGGAAGAAGATTCACTTTTTAGCTTGTGAATGGAATGCTTTACCTTGGACTTCTGGCTCCTAGAATATAAAAAACGTTCACAAAAGAATCTCAAAAAGTATGTGCCTTCATGCATAAGCAGTATATATATGATGCATTTAGTCTAGTGTAACGGCAAATAAACAGAGGACAAGAATCTGCAGACTTGGCTTTCAGCTTTGGTTCTGGACATGAACTATAATGACTTTGAAGGAATTACCGGGCTTCAATTTTCTCATCTATAGAATGAAAGAATATGTTATGCCCATGACAGAGAGTTGTGTGAATTAAAAGAGATAATGTGAGCTATGCAAATGCCAGGTACTGTAATTCTAGTTCCACTTACCTGTTCGAAAGTCAAAACTTTCAGGCTGGCTGAGACCATCTATGATGACCTGTAAGGTATGTACTGTTGTTCCCAATCTTTCTGCAGTTTTCTCTATTCCTTCCTTTTCAAGAGAAGAATTTATTTTTTGTTGCATTTCAGGCTTTCCAATCTCACACAGTGTCCCTCCAATGAATGATAAAAACCTTCAGTGGAAAGAAAAGCCCAACATTTATCAATATTCTTTCTTTCCAATCTCCTTACACAGGTCATCTTAAAATTCATTCATCTTAGCTGGGCACGGTGGCACATGCCTAAAATCCCAGAACTTGGGAGGCTGAGACAGGAGGCTTGCATGTCTGAGGACAGCCTTAGCAATGTAGACAGACTCTCAGCAACTTAGTGAGACTCTGTTTCAAAACAAAATAAATAAACAAAATAGGGTTGTGGGTGTAGCTCAGAGGTAGACTGCCCCTAACTTCAAGCCCCAGTAACTAACATACACATACACACTCATCGTAATCATCTTAAATTTATAAACCGATTATCTCAGATCCACACATCACTCTTTACTGAGAATCTACTATGTGTACCATGCTTTAATAGATGATCCATCTTGAAGGAAAACAAAATGGCACAGTTAGAGAGAAGAGGCAGATTTAGGTCCCTGTAATTTTTTTTTTTTTTCAGTACTGGGGATTGAACTCAGGGGCATTCTACCTCCGAGCTATACCCCCAGCCCTATTTTTTACTCTTTATATTGAAACTGAGTCTCACTAAGTTGCGGAGTGCCTCACTAGGTACCTGAGGCTGGCTGCGAACCCAGATCCTCCGGTCTCAGCCTCCCGAATGCTGGGATTACAACCGTGCGCCACCACGCCCGGCTCCTTGTACTATTTTTAAATGAAGCACTTGCTTGGAGTCAGCATTAGGAATATTTTTTAGTAATGCTCATTATAGTTTAGTGTTACATATATATTTTCTAAGTATGGCTATCTACATTTATCTAATGTTTACTAAAATTTCAATTAGGAAAACATTTGAATTTAGCTAACAAGCAATCACTTGATGATACCAAAATCCAACAAGGTGTACATCAAGCATCCTAGCTTTTAATAAATGATTAACTCTCTTTATATGCCATATTATTGCTTTTTCTTCTATGTACCTTTGATAGGAGTGTTACCTGTGCAGCACACTTCCAGACTAATAACTCCCAAACTCCATCAAGCCCCACATAAACTAAATTATGTCAGGAACATGGAACATTCAGAGCCAAATGAAAAAAATATGGGAGGGGAGCCAAGGGTGTACTTCAATGGTAGAGTATATGCCTAGCATGTATGAGGCCCTAGGTTTAATTCACAGCAACAAAAACAAAAACAGAAAGAGGGCATATCTGAAAGAAAAGGCAACTTTCTTCCAAAATGATAACAAATAAGACCTTAATTATATAATCTAAAGACGAATATTATCTTTACATATTTTATATATTAGATAGCTGTAAAATTTGCAAAATAGCTGACTTTAAATTTTCCCTTTGCTATGTTTACTAGTTCCTTGCTTGTACAGCTGCCTCCCAATTACTTAGCTTTGAAGTTCAGAAATAAGTAGGAAAAAAAAAAGGGTTAAGATGCATTTTCCTTCAACTTTATGTGAATACTGGGCTGTAGCTTAGTTTCTTGACATTCCTTGGCTGGGTATTTTCTACATCATTAAGTTCCATTTCCTATGACTAATGGCACTTTAAAAATGTCAACACAGTAATCAGACAGATAGTAATCCTTTCCTCTGAGGATGGCTTTTGAATACAAGAAGGGAAAAAGAAAACTGCTGGAGGTTTGTCTATAATCAGAATTGGGGTGTATCCCACTTGGCAGGTTGCTGGGTTACAAAATTAATGTTGGTGATTCTCTTATTTTGCATTGTTGTTCAACCAGAAAAGGCCTCTTCAATGATACTCTGGTGCTGATAATCTTTTATCTGGTGAAGAAAGTTCTCCTATCTCTCATTTAACTAAGGCATCTCTTTGGGTTCAAAGGCGCAATCTCCTACCTTTCTATATCCATATTTTTGGTAAAAAAATGAAACAAGTAAACACCCAGATTCTCTGGCATCCAACTACTTCTCTTGAGAGTATATTTTGGTAAATGGTCTAGTAAAAGATAGGAAGTGATGTTTAACATCTTTCTTTGGACATGAGCTTCCATCCAAACTAGAGGGCAATGAGACACATGCTCTTAAGTTTGTGTTTCCATGGCTTCTCCAGCAGATGGAGGGAGAGGCAGCTGGTATCAGTGCTGACTGATGGGCGGTAGCACACGGGGCTGGTGACAGTACACAGCTGTTGGAGCTCTGACTGACATAACAGATGACACATGACAACCTCTGCCCACAGCCAACCTCCTTATACCACTTTCCAAATAATTCATGCCCTGCTGAGCAGGCTTCCCTGCTATTCAATGTCTATTTAAGCAGAACAACTTTCAAATCCTCAAGATTTTGGTTTATAACCATCTGTTAAAATGCCAAAAAAAAATGTATTCATGGACTTTAAATCTATAACCTTGAATAGCATTTTATAATTAATGAAGTAACTGAACAGCAAAATCTTCCCAAAGTACTATACAAGTCTTGGCTTCAGTAACAAAAACATGCGCTCAGCAGGCCACTTGTGTGTGTGTGTGTGTGTGTGTGTGTGTGTGTGTGTGTGTGTGTAACTGCTACCAAAGTACTTTCCATATAAAGAATTCTACTTATAGTGATTGCAGATGTAAGAATTGGACTATTTAACCTGGGTGCATATTTCATATATCATTTTCATTCTTACACTCACAAAGCTGGGGACACTAGTGACTGAATTCAATAAAAAAGCACCAGATTGTGCTCCCAGCTAATGCTTCCTATTGATCAACCCTATTTTTAAATGACTTCAGAACAAAGTGTTTTTTTCACTTTGAAAACTTTATTGAAGTTAAGAACAAGGTCACAGAAAAAGAAAAATTGCACACAAAAGGAGATGGATTATAAAATGAATGGGAAATAGCATTGGGACTGATCCCCACCCCCCACTGGATTTCAAATATATTCAACTGCACGTGATAGGAATCAAGACTTTATGCTCAGTAGCCACTCAGTAAACATATGCTTCTTAAATATTCTTAAAAAATTTTATTATACAAATTCCAAATTTTCACTTTAATAGAATTGAGAAAAAGTAACACAAAGTACCAAATAAAGTACCTTCAGAAGTACCAAATAAAAATGTACTTTAAGAAGTTCAGAATACAGAATATAAGCGAACATGTGTCAATAAGTATGTGTGAAGCATTATGCTAGAGGGGTATTCTCATTTAATCATGACAGTAATCCTGAAGGTAGGTATGCTGTCACATAGAAAAGGAAAATCAAGGTTCCAGGAGGTTAAATAACTTGCCCAGGGCTCTGCAGCAGCTATTTTTTACTAACTAGAGTTGCACACCACACACAAGATATCTGTGTAACTGAAGGCATGTAAATTTTAATGTGTTATATTTGGTTCAGATAGAAAACACAATACTTTACCAACATGATTTAATGGCAGATTACCTTTAAGCATTACACAGTTAACACTGAGTAAATCCCACAAATACTTATTACATACAAGCTTTTAAGTAGACGATTCTCTCTAAAGTCAATGAGTTACTAAAGTCATAGTCTCATTTTCTCCACTGTCCTGGGAGGCTTTTTTAGCTTGCTAAGGACTGCTGTTGGGGTTGCTGTTTTTATTTAATATGTAATTTCATCCACCTTATTTAAAGTAAGAAAGTAGCATAAATGCAACAAATAAGTACATCATGTTCTTTTAGTACACATCTGCAGAAAGTTAAAATACAGACCTTGGAGCAGAGATAATGCTTATTTTTCAAACAGAAAACTATATAACCTAAAATTGCTCAGAAAGCTATGCAAACTAAAATTGCTGATGTGTTCCACAGAAACTTGTTACAAATGCAAGGGTTTTCTTCCCTGCAAAGAATAAGAAAAGTCTTTTTTTTCCCCTTAAGGATAAAAAATTCTCAAGATTCATAAGACTTCAGACACAACCATTCAGTTTTATATAATCATTTCCAACATAGATTTAGGAGCTGAGGACTTGGTTCATTACATTAAAGCAACCTGATACCCTATAGAGCACAGAAGAGCCAGGGTGGTGCAATGCAATCACTTTAAAACAACTTAATATTAGCATGTGCTTTGTGGGCAAAACACATGCTTCATAACTCCACCCAGAACTATGTTATAAGGGTGAAGTACTCCTAGTTGTCTACCCCCTCGTGACACTTTTCAGAATTTCATACTTATTTTTACCCATTAGTTTTCAATAAGAAAAAAAATTAAATGTAAGAGCACCATTGTTTTGGAAATGAATAGGAACAGATAGAGTAGGTCGTAACTTATAAAACAGTGGGAATTTCAATGGTATAAAAAGACAGCTTATAGTTTAAGGGGAAATTTGGCCTTTTACACTGTGATTGTAGATTAAGTGATGGGACACAAATGAAAAGCCTAGAAATAGTTTGCTACTCTAGAAAGCACAGATATTACACATATTTTCAAATCTACTGTTATTAACATGAAAGACTGAATATAAATTCAAAGGAAGAAAACCTGCTACTCCGTTCCATTGACACTATCTACATTGGGGCTGAGTTTATACTGGTAACCCAGGGCAGCATGGATTTCGCTGAGGTGGAAGAAAGAGTGCCAGCTTTACCATACCTGCCACTCCAGTGGCCAATTCAAAGTGACAGCAACGTGAATTGCACTTTAACCATCAAATAATCTTTTTAAGCATCTAACCTATTTGCTAAACTAAGGCATCGAACGGGCCAAAATCTGTCAGTCTGTGCTGGTGCAAAACTCAAGTAACTGTAATTCAAGGAGTGCATTTAAAGAGAGGCCTCCCAGAACTACCTAGTATACTACAGAAGACAGTCAATAGCTAATGAAAATAACATCTAAATGGCTTTTCTTCACATTTAGTCAACAACAAAAAGTAAGAGTGAATAAATCTTCATAAGAACTTATGGCTGAGGCTTTTATATATGAAGTTTAAACATTTAAAAATGTTAACTGTTTCAGAGAGATTGATGGGCTTGCTCTGAACACTCTTTCAGACTTAGAGTACAGTTTTAGATGGTGTGTTGTTATCCAGGCCAAGGAGGCACCTTTAATGTCATTGCTTTGTACCATTTGGAATGACTTTGGAGAATCTCCTGTATCAATGAGTAGCAGAAAACAACCAACAAGACGCTGTCATGGATTAAAGAATACAGGGGTTCCTTCCAAAACACTAACTTTATAAACATCATACTTTACCTGCTTTTACTTCTTTTTTTTTTTTTTTTTTTTTCGGTCTTTTTGGCACTGGGATTGAACCCAGGGTGTTGCTTTTGCAGAGCGAGCACTTTACCACTGAGCTACATTCCAGCCCTGCTTTTTAATTTCTGAAGTACTAAGTATTTCCTTCTTTTTCAAGGGTCTGTTAAACACATAGAAATGGGATAATCTTGAATGTTGTATGAATTGTATGTGGGATACATAGTCTTAGAAAGCTGTTTTATTTTAAACTTTATATTCTTTAGCAGGTTAGTATAAGGAATTAAATTTGTTTAGAAAAAAGGTACCAGTTAAAATGCATTTACATAGAAATCTTCTAAACATTTAAGATTTAGGATGATCTTCCTTTTAGAAGTAGTTGAAGACTGTGCTCATAGTTACACTAAAATAAGATCAATGGGATAATAATCTATGTTGAAAGTAGCAATGGCTATTATCTACTTCAGGACAACTTTCTATGTGTTATGTACTGTGTAATTATAATAATTTAAGCTATAATTTAAAAACCAAGTGTATATACATCCAAATGAGTATGAGTATATAAAAATAAAGGTATTGGGTACTGAAATATTGCTATGACTGCTCTAAAGATATCTAAACTCCTATTTTAGGAATTGCCTTAGAAATAAATTTACAAATGACATAAAAAATCAGTTTTCTCACACTAAAGTCAAATATATATATATATATATATATATATATATATATATATATATATATATGATATTTAAAAAAAGAACGGGTGGGGGTTGGGGACAAGAAACAACAACAATAATCCAGTATTACCCAGTTTGATCATCTTCTTTCCAGGAAGTCTAGTTGTTTTTACACATACACTCTTTCTACCTCAAATGAAAAAGGTTTACTAAAATCAAAGCACTTCAAAGGAATATGACAAAATGCTAAGACCAATTTAAAAAAAACTTAGGAAAGCATACTCAGCTTTATTCAATAAATATTTATCTCATGTGGAGGGAGACTATCAAAGATGACAACAGACCCTTGCCTTGAATGAGCTTACAGTTTAATTTTAAATAATGACAAAATAATCAGTATGAAGAAGTCTCCCATTTATATCTGCTCTTTTAGAGGCAGGATTATATGTTCAGATGAATAGATGCTTTGAAAATGCTCAACAAAGATGATTTCACTTAATTCTCTCAAAAACTTATGTGCATGTAGATTTGCAGAAGAGGAAACCAAACCTCAGATTGATTAAGTAACTAGCCCCAAGTCACATAGCTGAGACACAAGGTTATAGCTCAGGTAAAAGTTACAATACATCACATCTTCAATAGCACTTCTACCTCTTTACTTTGGAGGATTTTGAATGCAGACAGAAGATTTAGATCTCAGATAAAATTTGGCACCCAGGACCACTGCCTGGGAGCAATTTATTATTATTTTTTAAACCAAATTTGAAAGAAAAAAATGTTGGCTCTTTTTGAGTTACTGAATAAGAGTTGGACAAAATTAAGTTAGTGGTTTCAAAGGCTGCAGACTCTCTATAGCTCAAAAACACTATGTTTAGAATTAATATAATTTAATTTACTGCCTGTAAAGCCATGATGTGGATTAGTGCCTGTGACTAAGGGCAAATAAAAAAGTAGTATTTGAAAAGATACTGGCTGGTGATGGAGGGGCTGAAATTAAACAGTCCTTCCATTAAACATGGGCTGAAATTAAGCCCAACTATTAGAGGTAAGGATTTTCTCCTTTGGGAAACAGCCTTTTTAGTATAAATGCCAACCTGTCAAGGAATCTTCCTGTTGAAAAATATGAAAATGTGTAACATCTGCCATTTCAGTAAGTCCTTGGCTCTCTGAATGGGCAGAGACACTATTATTCCATTTAAAGATTAGGCAACAGAGGTCAAAGTAACTTACTTATGGTGATATAACCAAAAGACATGCCAATATTAAAATCTATAGCTAGCCTGGGGACAGGAAGGAGGGAAAACTAAATCAATATTCTCCTTAGTTTCAGGATCCAGACAGAGTAGTCTAAATTTGAAGAAAAGAAGACAAGGAAGGCAGGAGATGAAAGAGACTGAAGTAAGCACAATTTTATGGCTGGTGGGTAACTTGCTCTCCTTCTCCAGAGAATACTAATGGATTGCTCCAGATCTGCAGGAGAGAAACCAGTGTGTTCTCCAGTTCCAAAACCCAGTATTAATATGAATTAACAATGTTAAGTGCCCCAAATTACATCCAGATCAAATAATAATTTTTTTCCCTTGGGAACCAATTGTTATGACTTCTCCCTGCTTTTTTCTTTTATGGCTCAGCTTGACAGTTTCTTCTCAATCAGAACAAAAATAACAGCAATAATTATATCAACTACCTTAGGTTGTTCTATCTCAAGAACTGCGTAGTTTACATATATTAACTCAATAATCCTATGAGGCAAGTATATTATTATCCTCATTTAAGAGATAAGAAAACTGAGGTACAGGAAGATTAAGTCATGTTCCCAGGTCAAACAGTAGTAGTAGTACAACACTGCAATGCCTCTAGAATGGGCAAAGAGAAAGTCATGTAAACTCTCAAGTTCTTGGACTTCCTAGTGCCCTCTACTACTTTTGTCATAAACTTTGTATGGGCTGTGTGTTGGAACTCTATGTAAACATTAGATATCATAATACATTTCTAAGAACTCCATAGCCTGATCATCTTATTTTCAAGTGGGCAGATTCTTTTTCATCCTTTTCCTCTAGTAAGAGCATTTTAAAATATATCAATGTTACTATGTTACTTCCTGGGACCTATGTACTGGGGATTGAACCTAGGGGCATTCTACCTCCAAGCTACACCCTCAGCCCTATTTTTTATTCTTTATTTTGAAACAGAGTCTCACCAAGTTGCTAAGAGCCTCACGAAGAAGCTGAGGCTGGCTGCAAACCTTCGATCCTCCTGTCTCAGCTTTCCAAGTACTGGGATTACAAGTGTGCGCCACCATGCCGGCAGCTTTTAACTATTAAAATCACTTTCAGTAATCTGTCCATTTAACAACTTTAATTTTTAGATTTGTCCTCTCTTTTATGATGTTATGACTCTTTATGAAAAGGCAACCAATACTGTCTAATTGTAGCTCTCTTAGAAATTAATGCAGGATAATGAATTGATACACATCCTAAGTTAATGGTTTATCAAAAGTCAGTAATGATTTTGTCTTATTTTTTCATGTTTTAAATATTGCAAATTCTTGTGAGGCAAATCCAGAAACATTTGAAATCTTTCAAATTTGCAAACAATCTCTTGGGTGTGTTTATCTAGTCATCATTTATTTTATAGCATTTGCAGTTGGATTTTTTCTCAGGCAAGTTTCTTCCATAAAGAAACATGTTTTTAGCACTGCATGAGTTAGGTGGCATGCTACTGCAGAACAAAGTTGTGAATTTTAGGTGTGTGTGTGTGTGTGTGTGTGTGTGTGTGTTAAACTAAAGGACATACTCTTTGGAAAAATTACACATGACAAGTTGACAAGTCCTGGGTCTTCTGGTTGCTCACAGTTCACAGTATCACATCTGGGAACATCACGGGTATACTGACGCTGTTTTTGTTGTTTGTTTACTTAGTGGTACTAGTGATTGAACCCAGGGGTATTCTATCTCCGAGCAACACCCCCCAGTCCTATTTTATTTTTTGCTTGGAAATGAGGCTGAGGCTGGCCTCAAATCCTCCTGTCTCAGTCTCCCAAGTACTGGGATTATAAACATGTGCCATCACGTTCAGTTGTTGCTGTTTTTAAACAAAAACAATTTAAACTCTCTGCATTAGAACTGCTTATTGTCTAGAAAACTTGTTTCCTTGCTGGGTATCAAGCTAACTTTGGAAAAGGTCATGAAACTTTTGAAGGTAATTCTAAAAGAATTCAGGGATGCTGAATCCTTGAACAGGAATGGGAGAGTCACAGACTATGACATGCCCTCTCAGGGTCTTCAGGATTGGCCATTCATCACTATCTGGCCTAATTTATTTTAGCTCCATACCATGGACCAGAAAGGCAGGACCTCCAAAGGGCCTTCTCCAAGCTCAAACACTTCCAGCCCAGGGCACCAGTTAGGGTCCATTTATCCATTGATCTCATTAAGAAATCCTTGTGTATAAATTAGACCAGAGGCATTGAAGGTACTAGAGGAGGGCAGAGGTCCAACACTCCAACATATAGGCACAGGTAGAAACTTCCTCAATAAGATCCCCATAGCTCAGGAAGTTAAAACAAGAATTAATAAATGGGATGACACTAATTAAAGAGTCTCTGATCATCAAAAGAAACCATCAAGAGTTTAAAGAGAAAGCCTACAGAATGGGAGAAGATCTCAAATGCCCAGTCAAAACACAGGCAATTGAACTAAATAGACAAAAGGAGAGATACAAATGGCCAATAAATACTTGAAAAAATATTCAACATCCTTAGCAATTAGAGAGATGCAAATCAAAACTACACTGATATTCCATCTAACCCCAATCAGAAGTCAAAAAACAATGTGTTGGCAAGGATGTGGGGAAATCAGAACTTTTCTACACTGTTGGTGGGATTGCATATTAGTTCAGCTGCTTTGGAGATCAGTGTGGAGATTTCTCAGAAAACTGAGAATGGACCACTTCTGGGTATCTTTCCAAAGGGGCTAAAATCAGAGTACTACAGTAATATATGTATACCCATGTTCATAGAAGCACAATTCACAATAGCCAAATTATGGAACTAAGCTAGGTGTGCATCAGATGAATGGATTAAAAAATTATGGGATATCCAGACAATGGAATTCTACCCAGCAAAAAAGAACAAAATTATGTCATTTGCAAGAAAATGAAATAATCTGGAGAACATTTTGTTAAGTGAGATTAGCCAGTCACAGAAACTGAAAGGTCGTATGTTTTCTCTAATATGTGGAAGCTAGGGAAACCTCCGTGGAGCCAGGGAGGTGGTCTAGGGGAAGGGGGAAGGGTGAGGATCATTGAAGGAATTACTACCATTGGCTTTGTGTACATATGTGAAAATACCAACGTCAATCTCAGTATTCTGTATGGGGAAGGTGGGATGAGAGGGAGCACGAGGAGGGGGGGGGCACCAAGTACTGTGTGCATGTATGTCACTGTCAATAGGATTTACATTATGATGTGAGACTATAATGCACCAAAATAAACATTAAAAAATAAATAAAATCAGTGCCAAATTCTTGTATCTTAAGGCTTAACTACTTTTGGTGTTAAAAACCTGACTCAGGAAACTCATAGCTAAGAAAACAAATAACCCAATCAAAAAATGGGCAAAGGATCTAAACAGGTACTTCACAAAAGAAATACAAATGGCCAATAAATGTATGAGGAAATGTTCAATATCATTAGCAATCAGAGAGATGCAAATCAAAACTATCTAGAGATTTCATCTAACCTCAATTAGAATGGCAATCATCAAAAACACAAACAACCAAATGCTAGTGAGGGTGTGGAGAAGTGGAAACCCTAATACATTGTTGGTGGGATTGCAGACTAGTGCAACCACTTTGGAATCCTCAGATGAATGGGATCAAACCTACCACATGACCCAGCAATGCCACTTCTGGGTATCTACCCAAAAGAATGGAAACCAAACTATCAGATGGATGCATGTGTATCTATATTTATAGCTGCACAATTCACAATTGCCAAATTGTGGAATCAGCCAAGTTGTCCATCAACAGATGAATGGATTACAAAAAAACTATGGATATGTACACAATGGAATTTTACTCAGCCATAAAGAAGAACAAAATCAGGTGATTTGCAGGGAAATGGATGGAACTGGAAAACATTATGCTAAGTGAGATTAGTCAGTCACAAAAAGTAAAAAGTTGTATGCTCTCCCTAATACTCGGAAGCTAGGGAGAAAGTGGGGCATAAGAGGGACCCTAGATAAAGAAGGGAAACCTTAGGTGAGCAAAGAAGGTTACTTAACTGAAGGTGATGGGGTGAGGGAGGGAAATACCCTAATGCACAAGATGTACTTTCACAAACATATCAAAGTCAATCACTAAACTGAACTTGAGAAGAAGGGAGGGTGAGGGAGTGGGGCGGGAACTGGGGAAGGTTTAAATGAGAAATGTGTGCATGTATGCCTTTACCTGCTTGTACCTAACAAAGATGTATGATTACAATGCACCGATAAAAAAATTAAAAAAAAAAAGAGGGACCCTAGATGAAGGAGAAACCTTAGATGAGCAAAGAAGGTGACTTAACTGAGGTGAGGGAGTGGGGGAAGGAAACACTCTAATGCACATGATGTACTTTCACCAACATATCAAAGTCAATCACTAAACTGAACTTGAGAAGGAGAGAGGGCGAGGGAGTGGGGTAGGAATGGGGGAAGGGGTTAAATGATAAATGTGTGCATATATGCCTTTACCAGCTTGTACCTAACAAAGATGTATGATTATAATGCACCAATAATAATAATAATAAAAAACTTGACATAAGTTTTTAGTAAATTAAAGATAAATCCCTAAGGTTGCTCTCTTCCTCTTGAGATGGCCTGTGTTCTCCCTTGAATGTGCATCCCTCACTTTCCTAAATAAATCATTGTCTCTGAAAAATAAACAAATAAACACTGCTTGCTTTTGTACAGAAGTCTGTCCCTTCTTCAGTAAAGATTTTGCCAGGTTGATGAGATTATTACTATCTCAGACCTAAATTTTAAATTCATGGTCATCTACTCTCTCAAAATATATTTTTCAGCATTGATTATAAATGTCAGAAACAGGCACATCAGCAATAATAAGTGAAACACCACAGTACTGACATTACAGTACAATATTGATACAAATCATCCCTTCATTTACATTTACCTAGTCCATTAGAATGGCACTCACATTACTGTTAACCACTTCTAGAAACCAGTCTTAAAATACTCCCTTACTGGCTAAAATGCAAATAATAAATACTAGTCAATGCTTTATCAAAATGAGTGCTGAGTGACAATCTTGACATTAAATTTTCTGGTATTTTTAGCCGGGCGTGGTGGCGCACGCTTGTAATCCCAGCATTCGGGAGGCTGAGACCGGAGGATCCGGGTTCGAGGCCAGCCTCAGCTACATAGTGAGGCACTCTGCAACTTAGCGAGACCCGGTTTCAAAATAAAGAATAAAAAATAGGGCTGGGGGTATAGCTCGGAGGTAGAGTGTCCCTGAGTTCAATCCCCAGTACTGCAAAAAAAAAAAAAAAAAAAAAAAAAATTTTCTGGTATTTTTCAAGAGCACAACAACTTTCCAGCTTAACTATCTGGAGTGAATCAAATTCTTAATGCAACAGATTCTTTGGGAGAGTGCCAGATCTCATGGGGACATGTAGAAATCAGGATAATCTGCAACACAAAGCACTACACTTCCTGGCACCTTATTAAAAAAAAAAAAAAAAAAAAAAAGAAGAGGAAATTGGATACATGCCTTTCTCTCTGGATCAATCAAAATGGTAGGACAGAAGGAGTGGGGGCATAATGGGGGGAAAGGTAGTAACCCCCACATAGGCTGTTCTGGGCTTCATTCTACCCAAAATAAAGCAGCAATTTTATTCATGGCTTACAGTACTCAACATAATGAAATCACTCACATGTAGACACACTGTGATAATTTCTGGATGACAACAGAAACAGGAAGAATTCTTTTTCATAGGCTGTCTCTGCTTTTCTGTACAATTGAGGAGGCCTGGGCACTGGATACAATGGTATGTAAAGGCAAGTGGGAGTCAATTTGGAGAGGCCCTAAAATCCTTCCAATCCCCATGAGATTCTGAATGTATTTCCTCAACACGCGGGTAAGGCAATGCCAGGAAAGGGTGATCTAGATGTTCTATTAACAGTTTTGCTTGCACAACTGCGTCAACTTTGGTCAATTTAGACAAAAGAAATATATATTTGGATTGAAGTAAAGCTAACACTTCATTTTGTTCTATTAAAGAGTCAATTCCTGAGTAGTTCTTTTTCCTCAGTGTTTTTCTATGTAGTCATCATTCATTCTCTATCATTTATTCTTTGAAATATCGCCCGATAAGCCTTTGTTAGGTGCTGGGGATAACCATATTCCTAAGGTCCCTGCTCTATTTGGAGCTTATAGCCTACAATTATAAACTAACCTTAAATTTAATTGCCAGCCTAAGCAAATCTAGTGTCAAACTGTCAGATGCATTATTATTTTATGGGGACAAGGACAACTGGAGAGGCTCACACTTTATGATATTCTACTGTGTCATAATTTTTCTTTCTTCATCCAAGTCCCATTTTGTCCCAAGAATAAGTGGGACAAAATGGAATACTAAGGGTTACATCAAAAGAAGCTGTTTAAAATATTTAAACTATATTCTTTTTCCTGATTTATGCAAGACGGATCTTCTTTTAGATGCCCTGAGTTCTAAGATCAGTTTAGTGTTTCCCAACTCTTTGTATTCTTTGTGGCTCCAATATTTACTGCATGAATTCTGCTGGTGATGATTTGATGCATCACTTGGACTACGTAGATAACTGTGGTAGGGCCTGAAGAACAGAAAAATGAATGGAGGTAATTTATGCCCTCTAGGAGCCCACCAAAATAGGGAGGACAAAACTTACACTCCCATACACTAGTTATCCAGGTCAATAATTAGTAAGGGCCCTTTGTGAAGTATAATGGTTACTCAAGGAGAAAGAGTTCATTACTAGATAGAGAAATGGCACAAAGTCAAGGATGACTTCAGGGCTTTTGGAATGAGAAACTGAAAGGATAAATTAAAGTTATCTGAAACGAAGAAGACTCTGGATGGAGCAAGATTCTTGGAAGAGACCTCAGACTCAGTTTTAGATATGTTATATGTGAGGCACTGAGTAGGCAGCTGATACAGTCCAGTCCGAAGTAGGGACAGTGGTTTGGATTAAGGGTGCAAGCTTAGGAGTCTTGTGCTTATGATAAATCTTAAAACCATGGGACTGGAAGAGATCACCAGGGGAGTGATCACTGTTTAGTTCCTTAACTTCTCCCTTTCCCACACCCCTTTCAACATACTGCATTTCTACTTCATCTTCTAGTGTTCCTGATATTCATCTTATTTTTGCCATTCATGATTGCTGTTACTTCCTTTCATAATCTTCATCCAACCTGTCAGTAAATCTTATTGGCTTTACTTTCAAAATGTATGGAGAATCTGTACAGTTCTCATTACTTCTGCTATCACCTGAGCATCAGTCATCATCATCCTTCACTCACATTACTGCAATTAGTCTAACTGGTCTCCCTGCTTCTCCCACTGCCTCTTCCAGTCTATTTGTAACACAGTCGACAGTGAGGCCTTTTTTTTCCCCCCCAGTAATGAGGATTGAACTCAGGGGCATTCTACCTCCGAGCTACACCCTCAGCCCTATTTTTTATTCTTTATTTTGAAACAGGGTCTCACTAAGTTGCGGAGTGTCTCACTAGGTAGCTGAGGCTGGCTGTGAACCGGGATCCTCAGGTCTCAGCCTCCCAAATGCTGGGATTACAATCGTGTGCCACCACGCCCGGCTTAGTGAGGCCTTTTAACATATACATCAGAGCATGTTGCTATTCATCTCAAAACACACTGTGGTTCCTGATTTCACTCAGAATTTAGGCCAACTTGCTGTAACAGTCTCGCAGTAAGTCAATCATGTCAAATGTAGCAGCAGGAGTAAATGTTTTAAGGATGAAAAGAAGCTACTGGTTTTGATAATCAGGAGGTCATTAGTTGAGAGAGTAATTTTAAGAGAAACAAAAATGGAAACTAACCTGTAAGTGGGAAAAAGCAGGCAAAAGCAATGGGAGTTAGAGACAAGTAATTCTGAGAAGTCTGACGATAAAAAGGAGGGGCTAGGAGACACAGATAAAAAAGGTGGATGCAGCTTTTAACTTTCAGAGAGAAGAGAATAGGGGATCACAACAATAAATCTGTGGGCTAAAATGACAGAAATAAATTGAAAAGACATTAAAGATATGAGACACTTATTATAAGCGAATAGACCTTATATTCGTTTACTTGCTACTTTCACCTTGTTCTTAGTGGGACAATTATAACACACATACCAAGAGACAATGGCCAAGGCCAAAGTCCTCAACTGCAGTCTAGGAGACTGAGAGGAGGGAGGGGAACATAATCAAGAAATGGAAGGTAGCTTAGGGTAAAATAAGACAGATAAGATAAGGATAGATCAGAGGAAGAGGACTGTAGGGTAGTGAGGTAGGAAGTGAAGTCCCCAGGTGAGTGTGAGAAGACCTTGAAACAAGTAAAAAGGACTTAGAAAAGAATGATTTCAAAGGACTATGAAAGGAAAACCCACATGTAGCAATGTAGGTTTTAAAGTCCCATGTTCTCCTCTATCTTCTAGAATATGGGTTTCTTGCCATGTTTCTTTCAACTGACATCCCTATCTCCTCCCTTACAAACTTATTCTGACTACAGGATTAACATGCTACCCTGCTCCTATATCCTACTTCTCCCCTAAACTGAGAAGCTAGTACTGAGAGGAAGGGCAGAATCATTTCAGCTATGTGATGATAGAGAATAACACCTGAACCAGCCTATTCAGATACATACATACACATATGTATGTATTTTTTTTTCCCTTTAAGGAGCAGGTGTCACATCAGGCACATTACTCTTCTGGGCTGAACAGCATATGTTGTCTTTAAGGACACAACACCCTTAACCTGAAAGACCACTAGGATTACATTCAAATCCGGCTTCAAGCTAGTTTTTTAACTGTATCCTAGTTAGGAGCTCATGCTTTGAAGTAATATTGAGCTAGTTTAAATCTTGGTTCTACAAGCTGAGTTATCCTTGGCAGTTTACTTGTCAACCTAAAACAGTGGGAGTAATAATAGCACCAATTTCACTCATGTGATACTATATAAGACTATGAATTTCCTATGAGTGATGTCTAGACTAAGCACACTAAAAAGCCAGAAATGACTTTTAGAGTTCCAAACTGGATAATGGGAAGGAATGGCAAGCTTAATTAGGTAAATTATCAATTTAACCTCTAGATTTTAAAGGTCAGGAGTTAACTGCAAACAAAAGAAACTTCCCATGAAATATTCTATATGTATCCTGTTTCTGAGACACAAAGCTGCTTCCAAAGGAAGCATATAGAGGGAGGAAATCAATAGTAGGACATTTATATTTCACATGTGGAAATTGGCCCACATGAAAATTGGCAGGAAAGTCCTATGTAATAGGAGAAATTAAAGATTGTTCAGGACTGAATACTGCTGATGGCATTAAAAAACAGTAAATTACTGTGGCAATGTATATCAGGAGCCACAAAAACTTTCAAATCTTTGGCAGAGTAGTACTGCTTCTAGGAATCTATTATAAGGAACCACTACTAGAACTGCCATTACTAAATTATAGTTCTATCACATGATAAAATATTACTAGGCTTTTAATTAAAATTTGTGCTTACAATAGAAAGCAAATTAAAAATTGAAAAATTTAAAAGCCATATTAAAGCTACATTATGAAAACAAATAAAAATGTACATTAACAATGACATTGGTTTGCATAGAACAAAATGCTAATATAGTTTCCATGGAGATGTCAGAATCATTACAAGAAGTCTATGAATCCATGTGCACATATATATCTTCCCAAATACTAAAAATACAATTACTAGAGACCACAATATTTTCTTGATCCTAAAAAATATGGGAACCATGTCTTAAGATTGAGGAGAAAACAAGAATGCCTACTCTCACCACTCCAACACTACACTGAAGGTTGTGGCCATCACAATTAACAAGAAAAAGAAATAAAATCTTTATGCTTAAAGACTAAAATGGAAAAAAATCTATTTGCTAATGATATAACTGCTTATATAGGAATATTTAAGGAATCTACAAACACTAAAACTAGTGAGTGAATTTAGCAAGTCTTCATGATATGAGATTATTATACAATAATAAACTGTATTCTTATATATTAGGAAGAACTTCTACCTAAAAAAGTGCTGAAAAACATAATACAGTTAGTAAAACAGATGTAAGACCTGTATACTTAAAACTAAAAACCCCTGCTTAGAGAACTGAAAGAAGACCTAAATAAACAGAAAGATAGAGTAAGTTCATAGACCAAAAAACTCAATAAATATTATTAAGGCATCAAGTATCCCTAAATTTACCTACAGATTCAATACAATCCGAACCATAATCCCACCAGGCTTTTTTAAAAAAATGGAAATGGATAAGTTCATTCTAAAATTTATAGGGAAATAAAAATAATTTAGACTGTTCAAAGCAATCTTTAAAAATAATAAAATTGGCCGGGCGTGGTGGCGCACGCTTGTAATCCCAGCATTTGGGAGGCTGAGACCGGAGGATCCGGGTTCGCGGCCAGCCTCAGCTACCTAGTGAGGCACTCCGCAACTTAGCGAGACCCTGTTTCAAAATAAAGAATAAAAAATAGGGCTGGAGGTATAGCTCGGAGGTAGAATGCCCCTGAGTTCAATCCTCAGTACCGCAAAAAAACAAAAACAAAACAAAAAAAATAATAAAATTGGAGGACTTACATTAACTTCAAAACATGGTCAAGAGCCCAGAGGGAGTCAGGTATGGTGGCACAAGCCTATAACCCCAGTACTTGGGAGGCTGAAACAGGTTTGAGGTCAGCCTTAGCAAGTAGTGAGACTCTCATCAACCTAGCAAGACCCTGTTTCATAATAAAATAGGGCTGAGGGTGTAGCTCAGAGGTAGAATGCCTCGGGGTTTAATCCCCAGTACCACACACACACACACACAAAAAAAAAAAAAAAAAAAAAGAGCCTGGAAAGTCCAAGCAGAGGTCTCTTCTGCCTCAAGAGAGACTTTCTGAGTCCCCCTATGGTGTCATGAGGACAACTCTGTGGTATTTTTTTGTATGTAGTTCTAGAAGCAGCAAACAAATGACAATGAGGAGTTACTTCTGGGAGGCCAGGGGCTGCGGGGGGATGGCTTAAAGAGATATAAGGGAATGTTCTGGGATGACAGTGATGTTCTTTATCTTAATCGTAGTTTAGGTTACATAGATGTAGGTATTTGTCAAAGTTTAGTTAATGTACATATAAAATTTCAATGCATATGAATTTTACTTCAAAAGGAAAAACCTACAAATAATTATCAAAATATTGCTAATTATATACATGGTAAAGCATTTAGTGGAAAGTGTATTGATGTATTCAATTTTCTTTAAAATGCATTCAAAATATAAGATAAACTGATAGATGAAGAGATGGATAGTAAAATGGTAGTGACAAAATCTAGGCATGGGCATAGTAGAATTCATTATAGATTTTTTCAACTTTTCTGTATGTTTAAAATTTTTTCATAATGAAATGCTTTGGGGGAAAACAGGAAGTATTGTTTTGACACTATTAAAATATTATTTTAACTTCTTTTTTCTATTTTCTAATTTATAATATGCCATCATAATTTTATACACTTGAAAAAAGCAAGACAATGATATTTACTAAAATAAGCAAATATAAGTGATTTCAAAACAAGTTATATATCTCATTTTAGTGTCAATGAAAGTTAAAATACTATTTTAAAATCTATTGTCATATAATTCATTAAATCATCTAATGATTTTTAAGGGCTTTAAAATTTTTGATTATGTAGCAAGTCGTGGTTTCGAACTAATTAACAATTTTAAAGTTAATTAGATGTGTTATTACAAGTTTTTCTTTTATTGCCTTACATTAAACTTTCCTTGTGTTCAAAACCTCCCAGTAGAGCCGGGTGTGGTGGCCCACGCTTGTAATCCCAGCATTTGGGAGGCTGAGACCAGAGGATCCGGGTTCACAGCCAGCCTCAGCTACCTAGTGAGGCACTCTGCAACTTAGTGAGACCCTGTTTCAAAATAAAGAATAAAAAATAGGGCTGGGGGTATAGCTCAGAGGTAGAATGCCCCTGAGTTCAATCTCCAGTACCGCCAACAACAACAAAAACAAAACAAACAAAAAAACCT
The DNA here is from genome assembly GCA_004027655.1 of Graphiurus murinus. NCBI lineage: Eukaryota > Metazoa > Chordata > Mammalia > Rodentia > Gliridae > Graphiurus > Graphiurus murinus. The sequence goes on along the minus strand of PVLC010003554.1, from coordinate 27,606 downwards.
CCCTGTATCATTATTTTATGTTATTGTGTGCTCACTAAAAGACCATAATTTTTTTTGACTCTGTAGTAACCCATCAGGACAGTATTTCTTAAGAAATCTGAGTTAGCTGTTTACTTTCAAAAGGGTTTTAACTTCCCCAAAGCACAAGCTTATGCCAGGTGCTAGTCAATTGTGTCTTGTTAATTTCCAAAACAAACAGAAGAGAGTGCCATGCAATTTCCATTACACACATTTCACCATTAGCACCAGGGTTTATTAGCTTGACTCTGCTCCAGGAATAATGGTTTCATTCCTCACTGAAATAAAATAATGTGCCACATAACTTAGCAATGCGGAAGTTCTAAAAAATGTTGTCCTGTTAAACATGGTCATATTTTTCAGTTCCCATAATGCCAAAACAAAGGCCATTTGCTGCAGAGAACTCTCTCTGGGCACAAAGAATTCTTGCATAGGCCCCAGACTTACCTCATTGCTATGTCATATGACTCCGGGTGAATACAAGTCTGGTCCAAAGGATTTGGCTTCAGTACAACAACCAATGCAGTTTTGTTCTTCTTTTTGCCCTGCTTCTCATTTGTGATCTCAACTCCTGCTGAAGATGTTACAGCAACTCCATGAATCTGGCCTGAAGATTCAGTTTGCTGACTACTGCAGTCATTTAAAACCAGAATAACACAAATTTCAATAAAGAGGGAGGTTAGGCAAAAAGAGACTTTAATTAAAGACATGCTTATTTCTCTGCCATACAAATATACACAAATAGCAGTCATTCACTTCATAAAAACTCTCACTTATTTGTTTAAACCACTGTTATTAGGATTTTCTGTTACTTAAAGTAAAAGGCATTCTTAATTGATTTAGTCTTTGTAATTGGCATTCTAGGAGAAAAAAGAAAAATGGAGAGAAATAATGATATTAAGATGATGATTTCTCAGTGACGAAGAAAAAACAGACATGTCAAAAGCAAGCAAACAAAACCAAAAACTTCTGAATGCAGAACAGGATGAATGGGGAAAGACGCATACTTGATATATCATAGGACAAAGACACTTTAGAATATAAGTAATTTTTTAAAAAATTCAAAAGGCTTTCAAGAGAGTAAAGTAAAACAGATTACATCAAAAAGAACTTGAATCAAACTGGCATCAGATTTCTTACTGGCAAAACATCAGAACATAGTAGAAAATATTTAAAGTTCTGAGAGAAAAGTACTTCGAATCTAGAATCACATACCTACCCAAAATAGCATTCAAGTCGGATGGCGAATTAAAATAATTTCCAAACATATAAGAACTTAAGTATGACCCATATACCTTCTCTAGAAATAATTTCTTTCTTTTGTTTTTGTGGTACTAGGGATTGAACCTACAGGCATTCAACCTCTGAGCTATACCCTCACCTCATTTGTTTGTTTGTTTTGAAAAAGGGTCTTGCTAGGTTGCTAAGAGTCTTGCTAAGTTGCTGAGGCTGGTCTCAAACTTGTGATCCTACTGTATCAGGCTCCCAAGTACTGGGATTATAGGTGTGTGCCACCATGCCCAGGTTAGAAAGAATTTAAGGACAAACTCGAGAAAAAACAATGAATTTGAGAAAATATTATAATGTAGACTACAAAAATAGTGATAAGCATAGGAAACAGAAAAACTTATTATGCTAAAGTAGGGCTCACGGATAATATGAAAATTATATATGTATACACATAGATTATATATAAGCTATGAAAATAAAAAAATGCCAAGCATATTCTGAAGAGGCAAATACAGGAAAAAATGTTAGCAATCAAAATCAATTTCAAAGTAAAGCTCATTACATGATATGGCAATATCGTTTTCTTCATAATTCATTGTATGAATTATCAAGGATATATAACAGTCATGATCTTCAAATATCTTATTACCAGTTGGAAAAATATAAGGCTTTGTAACAACCCAAATGTTCATCAGTAAGGCACTGATTACATTAAGTTTTATGGTCCACCCAAGCAATTAAATATTATGCAGACAGTATAAAGAATAATAGAAAATAAGAATAATAGAAATCTGTGAAAGAGATCTAACATAAAAGAGTAAAACAAAGTTTTAGACAATTACTAAGTATAAACCCTTCTGCATTCATTTTAAAAATAATAAACACATATATGCAAATATGATGCAAAATATTTACTTTCTGGAAGTAATATATAAGAAACTATTTTGAAGTGAGAGATGAGGCACATTTACTTTGTGTTTCTTTTTAAATATTGCTTGAATTTTCTAGCCAAGTGTTCAAAAAACAAACTAACAAATAGAAGATTATTTTATCATCAATTTTTTTCATCTCTGGCTTCTGGTTTTTGTGATCTACTTAGAACTTCCACCACTTCCAGTGTTCTATGAGATTTACTCATGTTTTCTTCTGGTACTTGAGTCTATGATCCATCTGGAATTTATTTGGGTATGACAAGTGAGGTAGGACTATAGTCAGTACTCCTCAAACGTATGAAACCTTTGACAGTTCCCACAGTACCTTTATTGGATAATTTATCAATTTTCCCCCAGTATTTGAAATGTCACCTTTATCAGAAGTTATGTTTCTAACTATGTTTTGGTGGATTTCAGATTTTATTTATTTATTTTTTGCGGTACTGTGGATTGAAGCCAGGGGCATTCTACCTCCAAGCACCAACCCCAGCCCTATTTTTTACTCTTTATTTTGAAACAGGGTCTCACTAAGTTGCAGAGGGCCTCACTAAGTAGCTGAGGCTGGTCGTGAACCTGGATCCTCCTGTCTCAGCCTCCCAAGTACTGGGATTACAAGCGTGCACCACCACACTCGGCTCTATTCTGTTCTATTTCTATATCAAAACCAAACTGTTTAATTACTATGGTTATTACTAAGCTTTATAACGTATGCTATTATCTTGTGGGGTTGGTTTTCCCTTGAATTAGTCTTTTCTAGAATAAAGATCATTTTTCCACAACCTTCACTATAATTTTATAAAAAGAAAAATACATTTCAAAGAATCAGATAGTCCCAAAGTAACAGATACATAAAAGCTACTCTTGATCTTGGCCAGTCTGCACCTGGACTGGCAGCTGCCGGCACCCTGGCTCCCAGAGACCTCCAGCAAAGAAGCAGCAGAACCTTGTGAAGCCAGAACTACAAACCATCATCAAAGCAGTTGACTTTTCTCTCTATGCTCCACAAAGACCAGACTACCTAGATGACCCAGCTAGACCCTGTGGCTGCAGCTGAATCCATCTCTGCCTGCAGGTACCCGAGTAGTATTCATTAAGACTGCAAGTTAACAAGCCATTCCAGCAAGAGACTGCCCTACGCAACCACAGGAACTTGCATGGCAAAGAACAGACTCACCAGGTCTGTGAGTTTGCAAATCACCTCTGTGGAGGTGGGAGCTACAGTAAGACACAGCAAAAATGTGAAATAGCAGACTGCCCCATAGGACTTTTTGGTGGGAGGGGCACAGAGTTGCAGTTTGCTGCACCCTTGCAGAGTCTCCATTGATCATCACAGGACAGCCAGTCATGCTGTTTGTGGGTGAAATATCTCAGCCTACTGAGTTGCAGACTTGGAAAGCTATACACTCACACCCAGCTGTGTTTGGGCACTATAAGCACCAAGGGCAGATGTCAAAAAGGGTTCACATGATTGCAGCCACCTAGAGCAGCAGTGGTATCCCTGGGTTAAAATAATTGAGCCACCCAAGCCTCAGATGTAGAACTGTACAATCTCTCCCTGCCAGAGCTTAGGTCCTAAAAGCACAGAAGCCAGGGGATGGCTGGGGTTATTGTGATCATAGCTACAGGCTGGGAACTCAATCCTCTCTACCAGTAGAGTTTGTGCCTGGTATGCATGTGCGCTAGTGACTGACAGTGTTCCAAGGGGTCGTAACCAGCAGGGGAGCAGCGGGATCCCAGGTCCCAAAGCTCAATGAGCTGGGCCACAAGCTTAGAACACAGCAATTGCTGGCCTTGCTAAGCTTAAGCCCATTAGAAAGACGCTGGAGTCAGGGCTCTGAAGTTTCACAGGCTTACAATCAGCAAAGCAGCGGTAGTATCTGTGGGGCATTAAATTCCAACCAGGAGGCTGCAGGCTCTGAATAGAGCATCATAGTCTCTGGGCCTACGGAGTTTGGGTTTGGAGAAGATGGTGGCCTGCAGTCAATCAGAGACTCTTGTTTGCCTGCACTAAGAACTATATCTAGTTAAAGAGGCTCTGGGGGACAAAAAGTTTGATTATATGAGATTGGAAGAGGCAAATATATACCCCTGGCATAGACCTTATTATAAAGGGATAACAAACAGACACAGAACTCATACACAGAGGAAGAAGATGCCAAGACAACAGAAATACAAACCTGAGAACTCTGAAAATATGAGAATGAAGAATAGCGAGGAAACAATAAACTCCCACAACTCAACAAAAAGGGAGATCACCAATATTGATCTGCAGGAAATGCCACAAAGAGAATTACAAATTTTGATTTTCAATATGATCAAAGGCCTAAAAGAAAGTGTACAAGAAATGAAAGAACATATCAACAGAGAAATTGTGAGAGGCCCTAAGTAAGAACCAAAAAGAGGCTTTGAGTGAAATGAAGGAGTCAATAAATGAATTAAAGACCACAACTGAAACCACCTCTGGCAGGGTAGACTACATGGAAAACAGAGTATCACTCTTGGAAGACAGTTCATTCAAAACTGAAAACACAGTCAACAATATAGAGAAGGTAGTACAAAAACATGACCAGAACATTCAAGAAATACAGGACAATATGAAATGTCCTAAGGTATGGATAACAGGTACTGAAGGTCTTGAACACAAACCAAGTGTATCAGAAACCACTTTAGAGAAATAACTTTAGAGAATTAGCCAAACAGAAAAATACTTGAACATTCACATACAAGAGACATTCAGAATACCATCAAGACAAGATCAAAGAAGGACTCCCCTATACCATGTAATAATCAAAATGACTAACATAGAGGCCAAGGAAAGAATCTTAAAATCAGTGAGAACAAAAGAATAGGTGATATTCAGGGGCAAAATAATAAAAATCACTCCAGACTTCTCAACCCAAGTCATGAAAGACAGGAGGGTCTGGTATGATGTACTCTAGACCCTGGAAGAAAACAACTTCCAAACAAGACTGCTATATCCAGGAAAGATATCCTTCAAAATTGATGGAGAAATAAAAATGTTCTAAGCCAAGTAGAAGCTAAAAGGATTCACCAAGCCAGAACTAGAGAAAATACTTAAACAAATAAAACACAAAGAAAAAGAAAGAAGCAGATACCAGAACCAGAGAAGAGGCAAATTCCACCAAATGGGCAACTAAGTAAAGGAGAAATAACAGTACATCAAACAGAAAATAGAACTCAAAATGACAGTGAATAAAAATCACACCTTAATAATAACAGAATATCAAAGGTCTTAACTCCCCAATTAAAAGGCATAGACTGGCAATGTGGATTAAAGAACATAATCCAACTATATGCTGCCTACAAGAAACTCACCTTACAGCCAAAGGTATCCATATGCTAAATGTGAAAAGATGAAAACAGATATACTATGCAAACGGAGACTGAAAACAAGCAGGTGTAGTAACACTCATATCTGACAAAACAGACTTTAAGCTAAAACACATTAGAAGAGACAAAGTGGATCACTTATTATTAACAAAGGGAAGAATCCAACAAGAAGATGTAATGATAGTGAACATTTATGTCTCAAATGTGTCTGCACCCACTTTTGTAAAACAAACTTCACTACATCAAGTCTCAAATACAGTAACATTATGAGACTTTAGCACATCACTCACATCACAAGATCGATCTTCCAGAAAAAAGATAAAGACTCTTCAAACCTAAAACCCACTATAAACCCAAAGGGCTTACTAGACATATAGAGAATATTTCAACCAACAACAGCTAAAATCACATTCTTCTCAGCTGCTCACAGAACACTGTCCAAAATAGATCATATTCTGGGCCACAAAGTAAATAACAGCAAATTAAAAAAATGTATTATAATTCCCTGCATCTTCTCAGATCACAATGGAATGAAGTAGAAATAAATAACAGGAAGACCCACCAAAATTACACAAATACATCAAGACTGAATGATATACTCTTACTGACTCAGAGAAGAAATAAGGGGGAAAATGAAAAAATTCCTAGAATTAAATGAAAATAGAGATATGATGTACAAAATCTACAAGACACTTTGAAGGTGGTTTTAAGAGGAAAATCAATAGCACTGAGGGTCCACATAAGAAAAACAAAAAGTCACTCAATAAGCAACCTAATGATACACTTCAAGAACTTAGAAAAACAGGAACAGTCTTATCCCAAAGCCAGTAGAAGGCAGAAGATACTTAAAATAAGAGCAGAAATCAATGAAATAATCGACAAAAAACAATACAAAAGATCAACAAATAAAAAAGCTGGTTCTCTGAAAAGATTAACTAGACTGACAAACCCTTAGCCAACCTAACCAAAAGAAAGAGAATCAATCCAAATTATTTTTATTTATTTATTTATTTTGGTGGATTACAATCATACATCTTTGTTAGGAACAAGCTGGCAAAGGCATACATGCACTTATCTCTCACTTAAACCTTCCCCAATTCCCGACCCATTCCCTCCCTCTCCCTCCTTCTCAAATTCGGTTTAGTGATTGACTTTGATATGTTTGTGAATGTACATGATGTGCATTAGGGTGTTTCCCTCCCCCATCACCTTCAGTTAAGTCACCTTCTGTGCTCATCTAAGGTTTCTCCTTATTATATCTCACTTTCTCCTAAGCTTCTGCATATTAGGGAGAACATCTGATTTTTTACTTTTTGTGACTGACTAATTTCACTTAGCATAATGTTTTCCAGCTCCATCCATTTCCCTGCAAATGACATGATTTTGTTCTTTATGGCTGAGTAAATTTCCATTGTGTACATATTCCAGTTTTGTAATCCATCATCTGTTGATGGACATCTTGGCTGGTTCCATAATTTGGCAATTGTGAACTGTGTGGCTATAAACATAGATACACATGCATTGGTCTGATAGTTTGGTTTTCATAATTTTGGGTAGATACTCAGAAAGTGGTATTGCTAGATCACATGGTAGGTTCATTCCCATTCATCTGAGGATCCTCCATACTGTTTTCCAAAGTGGCTGCACTAGTCTGCAATCCCACCAACGATGTGTTAGGGTTCCCACTTCACACCCTCACCAGCATTTGTTGTTGTTCATGTTTTTGATGATTGCCATTCTAATTGGGGTTAGGTGATATCCCAAGGTAGTTTTGATTTGCATCTCTCTGATTGCTAATGATGTTGAACATTTTCTCATACATTTATTGGCCATTTGTATTTCTTCTTTTGTGAAGATCCTTTGCCCATTTTTTTTTGATTGGGTTATTTGTTTTCTCAGTTGTGAGTTTCTTGAGTTCTCTGTATATTCTAGATATTATTCTTCTATTGGAGGAGTAGCTGGCAAAAATTTTCTCTCACTCTGTGGGCTCTCTGTTGAGGTTCTTGATAGTCTCCTTTGCTGCTCAGAAGCTCTTCAGTTTAAGCAACCTTTGGGTTGCTTATGCCTTTGGGGTCTTGTTGAGAAAGTTTTTACCTGTACCTATGTGTTGAAGTGTTGGATCTATGTTCTCTTCAAGTAGCTGAAAGGTTTAAAGCCTGACTTCCAGGTCTTTGATCCATCTTGAATTAGACTTTTGTGTAGGGTGAGAAAGTAGGGTTTATTTCCATTTTCTTGTATATGATTAACCAGTTTTGCCAGGACCATTTGTTGAAAAGGCTGTCTTAAGCCAGGTATGGTGGCCCATGCTTGTAATCCCAGCATTTGGGAGGCTGAAACCGGAGGATCCGGGTTTGCAGCCAGCCTCAGCTACCTAGTGGGGCACTCTGCAACTTAGTGAGACCCTGTTTCAAAATAAAGTATAAAAAATAGGGCTGGGAGTATAGCTCGGAGGTAGAATGCCCAAGTTCAATCCTCAGTACCGCCAAAAAAAAAAAAAAAAGAAAAGGCTGTCTTTTTTCCATTGTATGTTTTTGGCTCTTTTATAAAAAAATCAATTGACTTTAAGTGTATGTGTTTGTTTCTAAGTCTTCTTTTCTGTTCCATTGGTCTATGTGTCCGTTTTTGTGCCAATACCATGCTGTTTTTATTACTGTGACTTTGTAGTATAGTTTGAAGTCAGGTATTGTGATGCCTCCTTCATGGTCTTGTTGCTAAAAACTACTTTGGCTATTCTAGGCTTTTTGTTGTTCCAAATGAATTTAAGGACTGATTTTTCTATGTCTGTGAGGAATGACCTTAGTAATTTAAGGGGTATTGCATTGACTCTGTAGATCACTTTTGGGAGAATGGCCATTTTGATAATATTTATTCTGCCTATCCAAGATCATGGAAAATCTTTCCATCGTCTAAGGTCTTACCAATTTCGTTTTCCAACTTTTTATAGTTTTCCTTGTAGAAGTCTTTTATCTCCTTAGTTAGGTTTATTACTAAGTATTATATTTTTTGGAGTGCTATTGTGAGTGGAACTGTATTCTGGATTTCATTGCCAGTGGATTTATGGTTGGCACATAGGAAAGCTTCTGATTTGATTTTTGTATCCAGACACTTTGTTGAATTTGTTGTTCAGTAAGTTTTTTGGTTGACTTTGTTGGGTCTCCGAAGCATAATATCATGTCATCTGCAAAAAGGGATAGTTTTATTTCTTCTTTTCCAGTAGAATATGAGTTTGAGTGTGTTAAGGTGATATATAAGGTAGAGATTAGAGATAGTGCATATGTGGGGGGATTCTGGTAATCAATGTAGAATATTTAGGTGTAGTGGTATAAAATGGTGTTGATATGAGACAGGGAAAAAAGGAAAAAGGAAAGAGAAAAAAATTGTTGAGGAGAAGAATATAGATAGGAAAGAGGGAGGGAAGCTTGTAAAAGGGATGAGGAAGAGAGCAGAGAAATGAACAAAAAATAACAAAGCAACCAACCATTCAAACAAACAAACATAAATAAAACAAAGCAATGCAAAACAAAAACAGAGTAAAATGAAATAAAACAAAAACCCTGCACGTATAAGTACAGAGATGACTTGGCCTCTGCAGTCCTCTTGGATCTGTGTGGGTATTTTCAGTTTTTAAATGTCTACTCACTATATTAGATTTTTGAGCATGCTTCAGGCATTCTTATTTGCTCTCTCTGTCAGTGCATGCAGAGTTCCACTGGTGCCTCTTGTGTCTCTGAGCCCTCCACAGGGCCTGTTCCTGTGCCGCTCTTTGTCTATGTAGGCAGTGGGAGTCATTGGATCTGGATCCAGTGTAAGCCGAACCTCCGAGCTTTCCACAGGCCATGTGGGTATCTCTCTCTCTGCCTTTGCTGGTGGCAGGTGTGCAGTCTAAATGTGGGGGGCCTGTAATGTCTCTATGTCCTCTGTGCTCTGGGTCCCTCCTGCACTTCTGCTCCTATCCAACCACTAGAATGGCAGGCAACTGGCCTATTGTTTGCCATGGGGTTAACTTAGAATTGAGTGCTGCTCTGGCTCTGGAGGGAGAGGAGAGCTGGGGTGTCTCCGCCATAGGTTTAAGGTGGTCGTCCCAGGCATTCTGCTCACTGTTGATTGTGCGGGGATATGCTTCCTGAATAGGGTGTGGAGTTCTATAGTCACTACTCCACATCTGGTTGCTGGGTATGCAGGAGGTTGTTAGATGTCTCAGGGCTCGTAGACCCCGCTCCTGGAGGCTGGTTCAACGGTGGCCACCACTCCACAGCTCGGGCCACTACCATGCGCGTGGGTTCCTTTGTTCTCCCTAGTCTGCTTTCTGAGTTTTGTTCAGCTGCATTTCAATTTTCATTACTTTGTTCACTTTTTTGCTGCTTTTTTCGTCCATCAAGAAGCTGCTTTTATGGCAGTTTTGATTTGAACTTTACAGGGCCTGAGAAGAGGTATTTCTCTCAGTCCCCATCTTGGGCTCCCTCAACCCAAATTATTAAAATTAGAAATGAAAAAGGAGACATCACCACAGACAGTGGGGAAAATACAGAGGATCATCAGAAACTATTTTGAAAATTTATATTCCAATAAACTGGAAAAGATGGAGGAAATTGACAGACTTCTAAACACATACCTAAATAGAACCAAGAAGATACAGAAATCCTAAACTGACCAATAGCAAGCAAAGAGAAAGAAACAGCAATAAAAGGCCTTCCATCAAAGAAAAGCTCAGGTCCAGACAGATTCCCAGCTAAATACTACAAAATCTTTACAGAACTAAACCCAATACTTCATAATTTATTCTGTGAAAGTGAAAGAGATGGAATTCTTCCAAATCCTTCTCTGAGGCCAGTATCACCTTAATACCAAAACCAAATAAAGATTCTTCAAGAAAAGAAATTTACAGACGAATATCACTGATGAACATAGACGCAAAGATTCTAATTAAAAAACTAGCCGTGAGCATTCAAAACTACATCAAGAAAATTGTGCACCATGACCACATTGGTTTCATCCTAGGAATGCAAGGCTGGTTCAATACACTCAAATCAAATCAACACATGTTAATCACCATGTAAATCAAATAATAATAAATAAATCAGTAGATGCTGGAAAAGCATTTGACAAAATCCAAGAGCTATTCACGTTAAAAACACTGCAAAAAGCCAGGCGTGGTGGCGCACGCTTGTATTCCCAGCATTCGGGAGGCTGAGACCAGAGGATCCGGGTTCGCGGCCAGCCTCAGCTACCTAGTGAGGCACTCCGCAACTTAGTGAGACTCAGTTTCAAAATAAAGAATAAATAATATGCTGGGGGTGTAGCTCGGAGGTAGAATGCCCCTGAGTTCAATCCCCAGTACCGCAAAAAAAAAAAAAAAAAAAAAAAAAAAAAAAAAAAAAAAAAAAAAAAAAAAAAAAAAAAAAAAAAAAAAAAAAAAAAAAAAAAAAAAAAAAAAAAAAAAAAAAAAAAAAAAAAAAAAAAAAAAAAAAAAAAAAAAAAAAAAAAAA
>PVLC010003554.1:0-16489 GCA_004027655.1 Graphiurus murinus | reverse complement strand
AAAAACCACTGCAAAAAATCAGAATAGAAGGAACCAACCTGAACATCATTAAGGCAATGTACAATAAATCCAAAGCCAACATCATATTGAATGGGGAAAACTGTGGGAATTCTCTTTAAAATCAGGAACAAGACAAGGATACCCACAATCACCACTCCTTTTCAATATAGTGCTCAAGACTCTTGCCAGAGCAATAAGAGAAGGATATCAAAGAAATTCAAATAGGAAGAGAAGAATTAAAATAATCTCTACTTGCAGGTGACATAATCCTATACGTAGAGGACCCAGACAACTCAATCAGAAGACTATTAGAGCTGATTAACAAATTCAACAAAATAGCGGGATAGAACATCAACTTAAAAAAACAAAAGATTTCCTATATGCCAATCATGAATCCACTGAGAAAGAAATCCAAAAGCTACTCTTTCATGATTAGAAAATGCTAATAAGTTTATTCAATGTGCTTTTGTGCTACCAGGACTAGAAAGTAAGAATTTATCTCATAATCTACATGACAGATAATGCTAAGGAAAGAAGAGCTATCAGTATGAAGTAGTTATTGCTAAGTCACATTTGATACCTCATCTCATACTATTCCTTCCCAATTGCTATGCTCCAATCATGCTGGACTTCACCTTGCTTCTTGAATACACCAGAGTTGGTCCTGCCTCAGGATTCTGCACACTTACTGTTTGCCTTCCCTTGATTCCCTGTGTGGCTGGCCCCTTCATTTCATGTAAAACTCTGCTCAAATAACTTTTTAATAAATGACTCAGCTAGAGCAGTTGCACTGCTTCCCAAGTCAGCATTGTATCTCCCTGTTTTAATTTTTACAGCACTTATTTACCATCTGAAACTATTTATTTTACTAGTTTGTTTATTATCTTTCTGAAACATTAAAATATAACTTCATCAAAACAAGGAATTTGCTGATTTACTGACTGCTATATTCTCAGTGCCTAGCAAAGAACACTCAACACATACTGAATGAAGGCATGAACAATGAACATCTAGAATTTATGGCAGTCAGTAGGCTGGGTAAAATTAACAAGCGAGGAAGTAGAAAATACTACCAGAAGGACACTTTTGTAATCACCTGCAAAATGTCTGAATATAATCCTGGTTAATTCTGATGAATCCAGCACACTGTTGGAAGGACTTTGGACCCAGTCCTTTCACTTTCTTCAGTTGTTCTCGATTGATGAAAGGCCCATTTTTCTCTCGCCATTCAATAATATTTTTGGCTCTATTGGCATTGAGTCCTGCAATATGCCTAAAAAGTAAATAACAAAATGAGTAGACTGGGAAAGAAAGATCTCATCTAAAAAGACAATGATATAAAACATCTGCATCATGAAATCAATTGCAATTACATATTGTCATATATCTAAATTAAGTCAATCCCAAAGGGAGTTAAATCAGATAGACAAAGAGGAAAGAAGAACAACAGAATGTGAAAATAATGACAAAACCAGTTGCTGGGCTAGCAAACTGATTAATATAAGAAAAAGGAACCATTCCTTACAGTAGTTCTATACTATTCACATTCCTACTTTTGTTTAGCCTATAAAGAGAGTTAGAAAAAGTTTCGCTACTTGTGATTGTACTACTCTAATTTTTTTTGTTGTTGTGGTTTTGTTTTGTTTTTAATTCTGTCTCTTCTCATAATCTAAAGAGTTGGACTAGAGAAAGATACTTATCCATGAATGTCAAGGTTAGAATAAAAATATGAAAACTATATCATCAAGTAGTTGCTTAGTGTTAATTAAAAGATTATTATTTCAGAGAGTCTTTATTATCGATTTCCATATTTGGAATCATGAAATGTTTGTTGCTCTGATAGAAAAAGCAATATCTTAAAACATAAAGGATATTTTCCGCTATACTGATTTTAGTGAAAAAGGGCTGGATCAAGGAATTTCATGCTGCATGAGCAGACTTGTATAATAAGTACAACACTATGAATAAAAAACAAAAACAAACAAAAAGAAGCTCTTCCAAAACCACAGTGAAAAATAGAGTATATAAGATGCAATTTTATGATGGAAATTTTGATAGGTGACTGAGGGATCAGGTTAAAACTATGGTAACCATATTTATGTTTCAGAATTTATGTTTTGGTTACTGCCAGCTTTGATAGATGCATGCAAGAGACTGAACTAGTGAAAAATATGTACTCTCATGTGGTGGGAAATAGCTTTTTCCATGTTAACCTTATTTAAATTCTAGTAGTGATACTAATACACTCGATGGTTACCATATGCACTTCACTTTATATGTGCAATATTAAAAATGATAATATGAATTGTTACAATTCTTTCCTTAAATGATGTCTTCCTCTCTGATTATCAAAAGCAATGTAGAAATCTACATATTTTCTGTACTTGATATCTTTACACATGTGTTCCCTTATTCTGCCAGAGTTTGGACTGGATAGCCAATTTCACTCAAGATTCTGTGATCTTTAGCCACAAACTTCTTGTCTCACCTTAACAAAACTTCTGAACAGATGTTAATATCTACTCCCACAAAGCTGACACATTCTTCTACAACACTGTCCAGTGTTGCTTTGAGTAAAGTCTGGGATACATCATGCTGAAAAGACAAAGATCAAGTATCAATCAAATGTAGAGATATAGTTCTTAAACTATTCTATTATTCTACCGGTAGTTGGGGCACACCACATACACCATAGTAAATGTCTTCATTCCTTTTAAACACATTGTTAGCAGATGCAACTGAGCTGAACTTAAGGAATCCATGTGTTCTTATACTCTACACTCTAAGCTACTCATACACCTGAATTGAATATAAAAATACAAGTTCTTTCCCCTTGTCTGAAACACTACCTAAAGTTGCAATTCTCAAACTTTAGCTTGCATCAAAATCATCTGTAGAGATTGTTAAACACAGGTTGATGGACCCTATATCCATATTTTTGATTCAGTAGGTCTGCAGTTGGGTTTGAGAATTTGCATTCTAGCAAGTTCCCAGAAAATAGTGTGGCTGCTAGCCTGTGCTTTGAGAAATACTGGTCTCTGTCACTGATGCACTGCTTTACAGTGTTATCATCACTTGCAGATGTACTCTGTTCCTTAGTTGTTCCAAGAGAAGAAAACATTGTTACAACAGGAAGCAGTAAATAAATAATCAGTAAGCTTCACAGTAAGTCAAGCTATTACATTTTAATATATATTACATTGGTAAGGATAATGAGCAACTGGAATGCTTAAAACATTATCATAGCTGGGTGTGGTGGCCCATATTTATAATCCCAGTACTTGGGAGGCTAAGACAGGAGGATCACAGGTTCACTGTCAGCCTCACCAACTTAGTGAGGCCCTGTTTCAAAATAAAACTTAAGAAAAAAGAATAAAATAGGGTTGGGGTTGTAGCTCAGAGGTAGAATGTCCCTGAGTTCCATCCCCAGTACCACCACACCCATACCCCCTCCACAAACATTATTATGATAAGGTGCATTTTAGATCAGATATGCAGTTTTATGGAGGATTTATTTGTGTATGGTTTAAATATAGACACACAAAACTGAATCAGATAAATATGTCATGTAAAAATGCACTAATATTCAACATAAACTAGGCAAAATGTAAAGGAACAAAAAATTAACCAATTCCTAGCAACATTGTAATTGCCAAAACCGACTCAGGAAGAAACAGAAAATCTGAACAGATCTATCAACAGGTAAGAGATTCGATCACATCTCCCAATAAAGAAAAGTTCAGTCCAGATAGCTTCATTGGTGAATACTACTAAACACTTAAAAAGTAGTTCATGATAATCCTTCCTAAGTTTTTTCCAAAAAATAGAAAAGGGGGGAACATTTCCTAACTCATCCTATAGAAGACAGCATTACCCTGATTCCAAAGCCATACAAAGATCCCACGAGAAAACTATAGACCAATATCCCTTAGGAATACAGGTACAAAAATCCTCAGCAAGCCAGGTGCAGTGGCACATGCCTGTGATCCCTGTACTTGGGAGGCTGAAACAGGAGGATTGTGGGTTTGAGGCCTCAGCAACTTAGCAAGGCCCTCAGCAACTTAGTGAGACCCTATTTGAAAAACAAAAAATAAAGAAGGGCTATGGGTGTAGCTCGGAGGTAGAATGCCTCTGGGTTTGATCTCCAGTACCACAAAAGAAAACAAAAATCCTCAACAAAATCCTAGCAAACCAAATCCTATTAACATATTAAATGGATTATATACCATGATATACATATAATGTATTCAATATGTATGAACTCAAAAACCAAGTTTACATTTTTTTTTTTGTTTGTTTTTTGTGGTACTGGGAGTTGAACTCAGGGGCATTCTACCTCTGAGCTATACCCCCAGCCCTATTTTTTATTCTTTATTTTGAAACCGAGTCTCACTAAGTTGCGGAGTGCCTCACTAGGTAGCTGAGGCTGGCTGCGAACCCGGATCCTCCGGTCTCAGTCTCCCGAATGCTGGAATTACAAGCGTGCGCCACCACGCCCGGCCCAAGTTTACATTTTTTAAGTTGGAAAACAATCCTTGACATTTTAAAACTTTTAACTTAGAAATAATTTCAAATTTAGAAAAAAATATCCAACAGAAATATAAAGAAGTTCCTTATGTCTTCCCTCAAGTAAATACTTTAGTGTATTTTCCAAATAATAACACTGTCATACATACCTGTAAAAACAATTCTTAAAATTAGGAAACTTAAGAGTACAATGATATTACCAAATGTATAGCCCATACTGAAGTTCCATTAATTGTTCCAATTATGCTTTACAGTGTTTTCTTCTCAATCCAGAATTCAATCCAGGATAACTTATTGCTAGTAGTTGTCTTATTTAATCTGGGAACAGGTAATTTCATTCTATTCCCTGTCCTAAAGCAGAGTAAGCATTTAAAAGGTAAAAACAGGCTGTTTCCTACTCTTCCCAGTCTGCTATTTGGGCTTCTTCCTGCTGGGTTGGCATGGCAACAAAGATAAGATGAAGGCCAACACTAAGAAAGTTACAAACCTTAAAACTTAGAAGGCCACTGGCCTGGGAAAAGCTGAGGAAAAAAAAAAAAAAAAATTAGGTAGATGCTGACAAAGCTTGGGCTACTGGCCTGGAAACGTAGCAACCAGGTAAGGAAGACCAGATAGGACAAACCCTATTTAAGATCTGGGGTCCAAGGGAGAGTCAGTACTCTGCTCCACTGTGTTATCCTCGGAGATGGGATAAGTTTTTTCTCTTTCTCTTCCTCCTCCTGCCCCATCTTTTTGAGAAACAGCACTGTTACTCTTGCTTTTATAATAAATCACTTTTTTGCCCTGCACTAAATTCCAGCTGCTTGTCCTGGCTCTTTATTTCTGGGCCAATGATATCTATCTGGGCTGAGGAAACGAACTCATGGTGATCACCAAAACTGTAACATTATTGTTTCATATTCTTTCTAAGCAACTTCCAAGATGGTTCCCAGTGGTCCCTGAATTCTGGTTTATAATATACTAACATTGAGTGTAGAATGAATTAATTAATGTTGTCTGAATCTTTTATTACTAAGATTATCTTATGATTCAATTAGTATGAAGTGTTTTCAATCTTGACTTAATTAAAATGTAAAAGAACAAGTTCCACAGTGTAACACTTATGCTCATAACATTGTCCTCCTGTGTTCTGGACTAGAATAAATTAAAATAGTCTATAGTTATACATTAAGTTAAATGTTTTCTAATTTTTATTTGGGTATAAAAGATTTAAATATAAAAACAGGATTTAACCTTATAGGTAGTAAAGGTAATATATTGTTTTCAGAAAATTTTATTTTGAATTATACTTAATTACAAAGAGTGACATATATGTACTCAAATATGTGTTATGGTTATCCTTGGTTATAATGTAAAATATTCTGTAGTATGTGTCATGATCAAAAGGAATTAAAAACAATAATCTAAAGTCAATCATGGTGTACCTGGTCCATTTATTCAAGTATACCAAGTGAAACATGAGGATAAATCTGTCTACATCTTCAGAAAAAGACTTCATTGCTTTTTAACAGAGACCCTTATGAGGAACTGGCCTTTTCTTCCTTTGATCCAAGTATGACTGCTGGAACCAGAGAGAGCATTGTATCATGCAATGGGACCAGCTTGAGGAAAACCCAAATCACTGAGCCATGGCAGCTGGTACTTGATGAAAGACTTGTTATTCCTGATACTCTGGAGCTCCTGAATTAACTAGTTCTGTACACTTCCTTTGAGCTTACTGTAATGACATTTCTTTATTGTTTAATAAAGAACAATATGCTTCCTTATTGTTCAAGCCACTTTGGCTTGGGATCTCTTATGTTTTTTCTAATGGAAACAGTCACTGTATATAGGGGCTCAAAGTCTACTGGGATGACAGAGGTAATGAAAACAATTATAACTATGCTACCAAAACCCCTTGAACTGTTACTGTCAGGCACTATAATAAGGCTTTGTAATATCATCTAAATAAATCCTCACAACAATCTATAAAATGTATACATTATTTTACACAGTACCTTCATATATAAGAATTTATTCTAAGAAAACAGCACAACACAGCAAAGGTGTGTGTGTGTGTGTGTGTGTGTGTGTGTGTGTGTGTGTGTGTGTGTATACAATCTAAATATCTGCCCAGAGGGGACTCATACAAATATATTATAGACTAACTGCACAGTAAACTATTATGGGGCTATTAAAAAATATACAGTAGACCATCTATATCACCAACATACTCTAGAAGGAAAAAGGCCCAAGATAACATATTGAGTTAAATTTAATCCCTTTAGCAGCTATTTGTGTAAGAGAGATTTACATATGTACTGCTATTGACTATAATCATGGATTTTGCCTACAATCTTCCCCAACATTTTGCTCAGGAAAATACTGAAAAGTTAACACTGTTTTCTAAAAGTAAAAACTTTACATATTTGTAGAAAGGAATACTGAACAAAGTTTCACACTGTGTCCTTAATAATGTCTTTGACATTAAAGCAGAAGCATTCATTTCGCCATTTTAAAGACATTTTCTAAGTAACTATTATGTACCAGACACTGTGCTAGTTGTGCTAGGCGTTGAAAGTATAGGAAAAGTCATATATATTCCATGTCTTCAAGAAGCTTCATTTAGATTTGCTGAAAGCTGAGATGTGACACATTGCCCTGCTGGCAATCACAAGAGGCAAGAGGCCCCCAGAAATGACTGTGCTAATAATCCCCAAGGGCTTGATGCCAGGAAAAATGTGCTGTTCTGTTTTTAAAAAGAAGTTACCCAATTCTGAATTTCTGGGCAAGCTATACAATTGTATAAACAGTCTCTTTCAAATTCAAGGATATATTATTTGAGCCATTATATTTTTGTATAATATTACAAGATTTTAAAAAAGGAATATAAGTGATCATTTATGCTATTCAACTTTTTTGAGGTCAGAATATACTTTTTTATTATTACCCTACCATAAACTTGTGAAAAATTGCTCCTCAAACTGCTGTGTTTTATTTTGTTCTGAAACACTAAAATTTCACAATTATTAAGAAAAAAAGTCCTTCAAGATACAACACTGTCTGGATTACAACTTCTACAACAACAAAATTTCACTTTATATTTTTCATATTAAATGTTAAGATCATTCTTCCGTAGTTTTCTGGTACAATATTTTTGAGTCTTTATTTTACTTAGCATCATCACTCATATCCCTTTTTACCTTATGACTGCCAAAATACAAAATCACAGGTAGAAACTAATGATTAAAAAAAAAAAAACCTTTGTAAGGAAAGTCCACCGAATTTTAAATAAAGCAAGTTTTTTTTCCTTCATCTCACATCTACTTTTCTTTGGTTGACAGGTGACAGTTTAAAAGAGTTATCCAGGGGAGTGTGTGAATGACCCATGAACAAACTGACAGGAGAATGGGAAACATTTGAGAAAACAGAAAAATGTGTGCTTAAGAGCAGCTCCTCCTCCAACTCCTGAAGTCCAGTATACAGAGATCTTTATGCATTCCCTTTAAAGATGAAGTCAGTGTTCAGCGCCACTCAAATTCTTTGGTAATTTTAAAACCTGTGTTCTAGCTGTACTGATCATGGATAATTGCATGCAACAGGACAAGTAATCCTAAAAGAGACTTGAAAAAGATTTCTTCAAAAACACATTCTTCTTAAGAAATACATTTGGAACGCTACAGACCATTTCTATTTTTTAAATGAATAAGCTGTAAAATGAACAACCCCTGCTTACGGACTTCTGGGATTAAGGTGGCAAAGGGCATTCGTCTTTCAGCACTGGAGAGATTTTTCCAGATCTGGAAACTCAGATTGAAATATGGCCAGTGGTCATAAGAGGAGAAAAAAACTAACATCTTAAGGGGTTCTCTTTGCAAATCCTCCTTCTCTGAAAAAGCATATGGAAGGTATGCTGAAGACTCTATTTGCAAACTCCTATTTCCAGGGTGCTGTTCCCCCTTTAGCATCTCTATTCAGCTCACAAATCTTAAGCAACCACACTGTTTCAGAATTGAAATACTGAGATACTACTGCATATCTATTAGAAAGGTGAATATGTAAAATACTCAGTGATTGTGTTTCTGAACACAATAAACTGAAATGAACTAAAAATGTATGTCCACAGAAAAACCTCCACAGTTTTATTCAAAATTTCCAAAACTTAGAAGAAACCAAGATGACCTGTGGTACATCCAGACAATATGCCATGAAAAGATATGGACAAATCTTCAATGCATATCAAGTAAAAGGAGAGAATCTCAAAAGGTTACACAGTATATAATTCTGACTCTACCATATTCTAGAAAAGGCAAGACTATGGAGTCAGTGAAAAAAGAAATGGTTACTAGTACCTAGAGGGGAGAGTGGGATGAACTGGCATAGCAAAGAATTTTTTAGGGTGGTGAAAATATTCTGTATGAGACTATAATAGTGGACACATTATACATTTGTTCAAACCTATAGAATGTAAAACAGAAAGAGTGAACTTTATAAATATGGCCTTTGGTGATCATAATATATCATTATAGGTTCCTAGACTGTAATAAATACACCGTTGTGCAGGATGTTGCTAGTGAGTGGGAAGTTACGTCTGTGTAGAGGGGGAGAGAGGTGTAAGAGAGTTCTCTGTACTTTCCGCTCAATTTGGTTGTGAACTTAACTGCTCTAAAAAAATCCTCAGATTCAATCTCATCTAATGGTAAGTTACCTGATTGTCAGAGCAAACTTCAAAAATCTTTAAAAGACAATAAAATTTGCATTCTCAACAACACAGCATCTACAATGTCTACCATACAATAAAAAAATAGCTAGATACATAAAGAAGCAAGCCAATATGACCTATAACAGAGTAAGGAGACTGATTGATCACCCAATAGAAAGGAGAAACCCTAGATGAGCAAAGAAATTGACTTAACTGAGGGGGATGGATGGGGGGGAAGGGGGGGACACCCTAATGCACATGATGTTCTTTCACAAATATATCAAGGTTAATTACTAAACTGAACTTGAGAAGGAGGGAGGGCGAGGGAGTGAGGTGGGAATGGGGAAGGGGTTAAATGATAAATGTGTGCATATATGCCATTATCAGCTTGTACTTAACAAAGATGTATGATTACAATGCACCATTTATTATAAAAAATAAAGCAATCTAGGATGATGATCAGCTGTTGGAAATTGCAGATAAGAATTTTAAAAAGCTCTAGGCCTTGTAAAGAAACTATGGTTACAAATGAATGAACAGATGGAAAATAGCAAAAGAGAAATGGAAGCTATAATAAATAAACATGCAATTGGAAAACAGTATCCGAAATAAAAAATTAATGGATAGATTTAATACCTGGTTAGAGTGGAAGAAACAAATCAATGAACATGAAAAGAGATTGGCATACATTGTCTAATTACAAGAATAGGATAAAAAAGAAGGTAGGGCGTGTGTATATGCCTGGTGGGTGGGGGGAACAGAGCCTCAGTGACCTGTGTGACAAGATCAAAATGTATAAAAATGTATAATGTAACTCATGAGAAAAAACAGAATAGGATAGATATTTAAAGAAGTAACAGCCCAGCTGGGCCCTTTCCCCCCTGGCAGTTGCTATCTGCATATATGAGCAATTATACTGACCCTTCTGCTATGGCTACATTGGCGTTTCAAGTCTGGAGATTGCCCCTAGGATGCGTAGATGAAAGACCCTCCTACTTCTTGGAAAGTAAAGATATGACCCTAAAGGAGTATGGTTTTATGACTCTAGAAAGTTTGCTTTACCAGGCTATGTTACGAATGTGGGCTATACGTGTGAAACGAAGAAGTGGTGATATTTGTGATCTGATAATGATTGATATGTCATAAATGTCTATGTAACCCTGTTGTACTCAAGAAATGTATAAAAAACCCATGCTGAAAAAAATAAATTAATTAATTAAAAAAAAAAAGAAGTAACAACTAAAGTTTCCCAAAGCTTTTTGTTTGTTTTTCTGGGTGCTTTGGATTTCATTGATGGTGCATTTGACAGTAGGGCTCCCGAAGCCCCTCTCCTTCTTCAAGGGGTCTAGGATGGAAACTGGGAGGAGGGGAGATTCTCATTGTGTTGGAAGACTGAGTTGGGCAGGGACTCCCCAGCAGCTGAGGGCATCTTTCTCTTCTTCTTCTATTCTTGCTGGGGCTGGTGGTCCAGGGGCTCTTACTCCTTGGAAGCCATGTGGACCATGATGTCCACCACCCTGCTGCTGTAGCCAAATTCATTGTCATACCAGGAAATGAGCTTGAGAAAGTAGTTATTGAGGGCAATGCCAGCCCCAGCATCACAGGTGGAAGAGTGGATGTCACCGATTAAGTTGGAGGAGATGGCCTTGTCTTTGGTGTAGCTCAGGATGCCCTCGAGGGGACCCTTGGATGCCTGCTTCACCATCTTCTTGATGTTGTCATATTTGGCAGCTTTCTTCAGGTGGTAGATCAGATCCACAACCAACACGTTGGGAGTGGTCACATGGAAAGCCATGCCAGTGAGCTTCCTATTCAGCCCAGGGATGAACTTGCCCATAGCCTTGGTGGCACCCATAGATGCAGAGATGATGTTCTGGGCAGCCCCACGGCCATCACATTTCCCAGAGGGGCTGTCCCATGTCTTCTGAGTGGCAGTGATCACATGGACAGTGGTGATGAGTCCCTCCATGATGCCAAAGTTGTCATGGATGACTTGGCCAGGGGTGGCCAAGCAGCTGGTTATGCAGGAGGCATTGTTGACAATCTTGAGGGACTTGTCATATTTCTCATGGTTTACACCCATCACAATAATGGGGTTTTCAGCATAAGGGGCAGAGATGCTGACCCTTTTGGCACCATCCTTCAAATGAGTGCAGGTCTTCTCCATGGTAGTGAAGACTCCAATGGACTCCACAACATATTCAGCGCAAGCATCACCTCACTTGATGTTGGTGGGATCTCGCTCCTGGAAGATGGAGATGGACTTTCCATTGATGATAAGCGTTTCGTTCTCAGCCTTGACGGTGCCACTGAACTTGCCACAGATGGAATCATACTGGAACATGAAGACCATGTAGTTGATATCAATAAAGGGATCATTGATGGTGACACTCCACTATGCCAGACTTGAAAGAAGCCCTGGTGACCAAGCACCCAATAGCCAAATCCGTTCACTCTAACCTTCACCATGGTGTCTCAGGGATGTGGCTGGCACTGCATGAGAAAATGTAGCTGTCTGTTGAACAGGAAGGAGCAGAGAGCCCCAAAGTTTCTTTTTAAAAACATAATATATGAAGATTGTAACTGAATGAAACACCTCTCCTCAGGCATTGTAGAGCTAGAATCAAAACTGCTGTAAAAGCAGCTTCTTGATAGAAGAAAAAAAGCAGCAAAAAAGTGAACAAAGTAATGAAAATTTAAGTGCAGCTGAACAGAACCCAGAAAGCAGACCAGAGAAACGAAGGAGCCAGCACTACAGAGAGGCTGCCACCATTGAACCAGCCACCCAGAGCAGGGTCTACTAGCACCAAGACATCTAATGACCTCCTGCATACCCAGCGACCAGATATGAAGTAAGTGACTCCAGAACTCCACACCCTAATCAGGCGGCATATCCTGGCAGAATCAACAGTGATCGGAACACCTGGGGCAACCAGCTGAAGCCTGCAGCGGGGACACCCCAGCTCATCTCTCCCTCCAGAGCCAGAACAGCACTGAAATATATGTTAACTGTGCTCTCACAGGTGCCTCTGCGCAAAGGACAGACTTGGTCACCTGCCCTTCTAGTGACTGGATAGGAGCAGAAGTGCGGGAGGGACCAGAGTACACAGGGCATAGAGACCTTACAGGCACCTTGGAAAATGCCCAGATTTAGACTGCATTCCCACCACCAGGAAAGGCAGAGAGAGAGAGATGCAGACAGGGCCTGTGGAAAGTGCAGAGCCTCTGGCATACACAGGTCCAGACCCAGTGACGCCCCCCTGCCTACATAGACAAGAGCAGAACAGGGACAGACCCTGTGGAGAGCTCAGACACACAAGCTTGCAGCAGGAGAGGCATCAGCGGAACTCCCTGCCTACACTGACAGAGAGAGCAAATAAGAATGCCTGAAACATGCTCGAAAATCTAATAGAGTGAACAGACATTTAAAAGCTGAAAATATCCATGCAGATCCAAAAGGACTGCAGAGGCCAACTTGGCTCTGTACCTACATACTTGCAGGGTTTTTGTTTTTCTTATTTTCTTGCTTCTTTTTTTTTTTTTTATTTCCTTACTCTGCTTTCATTTTATATTGCTTTGCTTTATTTATGTTTGTTTGGATGATTGGTTGCTTTGTTATTTTTTGCTCTGTTGTTGATTCTTTTCCTCATCCCTTTTAAAAGTTTCTCTCCCTCTCTCCTATCTATATTCTTCTCTTCAACACTTCAAAACCACATCAAGAAAATTATACTCCATGACCAAGTTGGGTTCATCCCAGGGATGCAAACCTGGTTCAACATACGAAAAACAATCCATGTAATTCACCACATAAACAGAATCAAAGACAAAAGTCACATGATCATTTCAATTGATGGTGAAAAAGCATTTGATAAGATCCAACACCCATTCATGCTAAAAGCACTATAGAGAATCAGAATCGAAGGAACATACCTCAACATCATAAAGACAATATACAATAATATACAATAGGCCCACAGCCAACATCACATTAAGTGGGAAAAAACTGCAAGAGTTCCCACTAAAAACAGGAACAAAAAAAGGATGTCCATTATCATCACTTCTGTTCAATATAGTACTTGAGACTCTAGCCAGAGCAATAAGACAAGAGAAGGAAGTCAAAGGTGTAAAAATAGGGAAAGAAAAACTAAAGCTATCCCTTTTTGAAGATGACATGATACTATACTTAGACGACCCAACAAAGACAACCAAAAAACTTATAGAACTAATCAACAAATTCAACAGTGTCTGGATACAAAATCAATCTTAAAAAAATCAGAAGCTTTCCTGTATGCCAACCATAAATCCACTGAAAAAGAAATCCAGAAAACAATTCCACTCACAATAGCACTCCAAAATATAAAATACTTAGGGATAAACTTAACCAAGAGGTGAAAGGAAAACTATAAAAAGTTGAAAAAAAGAGATCAATGAAGACCTTAGAAGATGGAAAGATCTTCCATGCTCTTGGATAGGCAGAATAAATATCATCAAAATGGTCATTCTACCAAAAGTGATCTACAGATTCAATGTGATACCCATTAAATTACTAAGGTCATTCCTCACAGACATGGAAAAATCAGTCCTTAAATTCATTTGGAACAACAAAAAGCCCAGAGTAGCCAAAGTAGTTCTTAGCAACAAGAACCATGCAGGAGGCATCACAATACTTGACTTTAAACTATACTACAAAGCCACAGTAATAAAAAAACAGCATGGTACTGGCACAAAAACAGACCCATAAACCAATGGAGCAGAATAGAAGATTCAGAAACAAACCCACATGCTTACAATCAATTGATTTTTGACAAAGGAGCCAAAGACATACACTGGAAAAAAGATAGCCTCTTTAACAAATGGTGTTGGCAGAACTGGTTAACTATATGCAGGATAATGAAAATAAACCCCACTTTCTCACCCTGCACAAGAGTCAACTATAGATGGTTCAAAGACCTGGAAGTCAGGCAGAGATCTTACAGCTACTTGGAAAGGACATAGGCCAATACTTCAACACATAGGCACAGGTAAAAACTTTCTCAACAAGACCCCAAAGGCACAAGCAACTCAAAGGAAGATCAGTACATGGAATTGCATTAAACTGAAGAGCTTCTGTGCAGCAAAGGAAACTATCAAGAACCTCAACAGACAGCCCACAGAGTGGGAGAAAATTTTTGCTAGCTACTCTTCTGATAGAGGACTAATATCTAAAATATACAGAGAACTCAGGAAACTCACCACTAAGAATAACCCAATCAAAAAAATGATAAAATGACAGACACTTTACAAAAGACGAAATACAAATGGCCAATAAATGTATGAAAAAATGTTCCATATCATTAGCAATCAGAGAGATGCAAATCAAAACTACCCTGAGATTTTACCTAACCCCGATTAGAATGGCAATCATTACAAACATAAGCAACAACAAATGCTGGGGAGGGTGTGGGGAAGTGGGAACCCTAATACATTGTTGGTGGGATTGTAGATTAGTGCAACCACTTTGGAAAACAGTATGGAGGATCCTGAGACAAATGGGAACAAACCTACCATATGATCCAGCAATACCGCGTCTGGGTATCCACGCATAAAAATGGAAACCAAACTAGCAGACCAATGCATGTGTTATCTATGTTCTATGTTTATAGCTATACAATTCACAATTGTCAAACTATGGAACTAGCCAAGATGTCCATCAATAGGGAATGGATTACAAAACTATGGAATTTTACTCAGCCATAAAGAAGAACAAAATCATGTCATTTGCAGGGAAATGGATGTAACTGGAAAACATGCTAAGTGAGATTATTCAGTCACAAAAAGTAAAAAATCGTATGCTCTCCCTAATATGCGGAAGCTAGGGAGAAAGTGGGACGTAAGAGGGACTCCAGACAAAGAAGGAGAAACCTTAAGATGAGCAAAGAAGGTGAGTTAACTAAAGGTAATGGGGGATGGTGGGGAAATACCTTAATGCACATGATGTACTTTCACAAATATCAATCACTAAACTGAACTTGAGAAGGAGGGAGGGTGAGGGAGTGGGGCGGGAATTAGGGAAGGATTAAATGAGAAATGTGTGCATGTATGCCTTTACCAGCTTGTACCTAAACAAAGATGTATGATTACAATACACCAATAAAAAAATAAAAATAAAAATAAACATAATATATAGGTCGAAGAAGTTCAGTGAACCAAAGGAGGATGAAAAGAAGAAAAAAAACATATCTAGGAATATTATAGTCAAACTGCTGGAAAGCAGAGATAAAGAAAAAACTGTAAAAGCAGAAGGAAAGGACACAATGCATATGAAAGAATAACAATCTGAGTAATGGCTAATTTCTTATCAGAAACAATGAAACTAAGAGATATTGAAATGATCTTCGAAGTGCTAAAAAAAACCTCAAATCCTATATCTTTCAAAGATGAAGGAAAATTAAAGGCATTTTTAGATAAATGAGAATGCACTGCCAGCAGACTTGCACTAAAAAAAAAAAGTGTTAAAGGAAATTTTTGGACAAAAGAAAATTGACACCAGATGAAAAATACATGGATAAACATATAATTGTGCATTCGTGTGTGTGTATGTGTGTATGTGTGTATGCATTTCAATTTTACTTAAAATACAAATGAGCATTTAAAGCCAAAATTATAACACAGTACTTTTGGATATATGCTGTAGAATGTGAAAAGGTAAGAATATATACTATAATTCCTAGAACAATCACTAAGAAAAAAAATGCAAAGTATAGCTGAGAAGCCAGTAATTTTAAAATAAAAACATGATAATTATTTGATTTCTTTGCCCAAAATAAGTCAGAAAGGGAAGAACAGATGACCAAACAAACAAACAACAACAAAAACAACAAAAAACAGATGGGACAAACAGAAAGCAAATAACAAAATTATAGACTTTAATTCAACTATATCAAGCATTACATTAAATGTTAGTGAAATAAATGTTCCAATTAAAAGTCAAAGATAATCTGTATTCTTTAAAATCGTTGCTGAGAAAAATGTGAATTCAGTTGTAGTTGGGTGGAAGAGTCTATATGTGTCTAATAGGTCCATTTGGCTTATGGTATCCTTTCGGTCTGAGGCGTCTCTACTGACCTTTTGTTTAGAGGAACGATCTAGAGATGTAAGAGGAGTATTGAAGTCTCCTAGTATTAGTGTATTGGGATCTATGTGTGTCTTTATCTCATACAGAGTTTGTTTTATGAAAGTGGCTGCACCTATGTTTGGGGCATAGATGTTGATAATTGTTATTTCCTCTTGCTGGATTGTTCC
>PVLC010003553.1:0-95660 GCA_004027655.1 Graphiurus murinus | reverse complement strand
CTAAACGTTTTCTTAATTTATTGCGTGCTTGATCAGTGGGTAAACTTCTGGGATAATTTCTGGTGCTGGTGTGAGCTGTACTTCCAGAGCCTGACCATTATTTCAGTGGGTCCCATGGTGCCCCATGGGCTCACATCACAAACAGCTGGAGTCCACTGAGGAAAAAGGTACTAAAGCTTTTTCTACCTCCAAAGGTGTTTCTAGCCTAGGGTCACCTGGAATTCTCAAAATTCCCCTTTTCATTTACTGCTGTGATCTTTCACCTCTCACCTCTTCAAATGAGCTTAAAATACCTCCTCACACTGAAATCTTTTTGCTGTTGTTCTTTTTTGCTTTAAATGTGCCTGGGATCTTATGAAATCTCACCAATACACCAGGAGGTTTGTGTGCCTCCAACATGAGCTTCCAAAGATTCACCTGTCAACACTTCAATTTGGACATCCTTCTCTCAAATGCCAATTGTGTAAAGCATATTTCTGGTTCATTTAATCCTCTAAAACAAAGAAATTTTTTTTTTTTCATTAAACACCTGCAAAAGGACCTACCAGCTTGCATCTGGCACTTTGCCAGGCACAGATAAGAAAACAGACTCTTCCTAAAGTGCTTGCAGGTTAAGAGAGGCAGAAGTGGAAGCAAATAATTTACATAATATTGTTGTAGATGCTGTAGAGAAGGGGGTCCTTTCCCTAACATGTCTAGGTTCCTGACTGAGGCACCTATAGCAAAAGATAGATTACAAGAGAAAAGCACTTAACACAAATTCAACATGACTGAGGAGTCTTTGCAAATGAAGACACCCCTCCCCCAAAGCCAGGCATGGTGGCCAGGCTTGTAATCCCAAGACCTGGGAGGCTGAAATAGGAGGATTGCAGGTTTGAGGCCAGGCTCAGTAACTTAGCGAGACCCTGTTACAAAGTAAAAAAAAAAAAAAAACCGCTCTCGGGTATATCTCAGAGGTAAAATGGCCCTGTGTTCAATCAGAAAGAAAGACAAAGAAGAAAAAGAAAGAAAGGAGGGAAGAAGGGAGGAAGGAAGAAAGGAAGAGAATTAAAGACTCAAGTTAGTAACTTTTATGCTAAGTTTGATGAAGAGTGGATTGTTATGCATAAATATGATTGGACAAAGGGACTAAGATCTATGGTAATAAACTGGGGGAAAATTAACACAGCTTGTTTTTTCAGATTCTCCTTGGCATCTCTGTATCTTTAAGGATAAGAATGTTCCATTTTTGTTGGAATAGAAGATTTACCTCTGGAATAAGCCCCTTATGACCAATTGAGAGTAGAGAATTGTTTCATGGCCTGTTTCAGGGGAGGCGCACAGAAGTCAGAGAGACCTTATTTCTGCCGTCTTCTCAAATGCCCGGGTGCCATATTTTGGGTAGTGGGTCTTGACGCCCATCAATGCCCACAAAGCATCCAATAAAGGGAAGATTAAGCTGTTCAATTGAGTTAAATTTGGTCTAAATCTTCCTTCATTCATATTTTTTAAGTTTGGACTAAAGGTTTCTCCACAGTGAACTGTAACCTAATTTCATGTTTAAACGGCCTAAGTTACTCGTAACAAGTAGCCTCAGCCAGTCACAATCGGCAAGTGGTCAGATCATGTCACAAAGAAGAGACACTAGCTGTAACCAATTAGGCTGTCTCTAGACCCCACTTGCATTCTCTGCACATCACTTCCTTTTCTCTGGCATGTGTGATAGGCAGAACATCCTGAACCATCTTTGGTCTAGACTGCTGCCTGATCTTAAAATAACAAATAAGACCCAATTAAGATCTGCCAAACTAAATTTGCTGTTTGTCTTAAATGAGTCTACGAAGAAGAGATGGTTTGTTCCTGCCTTGAGATGTGGAGGTTTGGACGAACTTGACCTTGGGAAGAAAATGGTGTGTTTGCAAGTGCATGAGGGTAGTAAGGCAGAGGGAAGAGAAGAAAGCATTCCTGATTGTGGCACCTGGTCCCCAACGACTGTCACCATCAATTCCTTCCCTCTTTGTACATAAATGATGCTACTCACTTCATGAGTTGGGATTGAATTCCCCTACCCCTGATTATGAGTGGATCATAGGGACTCACTGAGAACTAGTAGAATGTGGCAAAAGTATGAGTATGCCCTGTGACTGCCAAGGCTATTTTAAAAAGGCTATGCCACTTCTACCATGCTTGCCCTTAGAATCCAGGCCCCATAGAGAGCCAAAAGCCCCTGTCTGCCATCACCAAGCTCCCAACCCACAACCAGCATTAATTGTCATACATATAAATGAAGAAGCCTTTGCAATGACTCCAGCCCCAGATACCAACTGACTGAAACCTCATGATGGAACACAAGTAAGAATCACCTAGCTGAGCTCCATTAATTTCTACCACCGAAAGAACATTAGTGGTGGTGGTTGGTTTTGTTTTGTGTTTTTGGTGCTGGGGATTGGGCCCTGGGGCATTCTAATTCTCTGAATTATACCCCCAGCCTTTTTTATTTTTTAGTTTGGAATAGTCTCACTAAGTTACTGAGGCTAGCCTTGAACCTGAGATCCCCTTGTTCTAGCCTGCCAAGTACTGGGATTATAGGCATGCACCACCATGCCCTATGTGGTAGTTGTTTAAACCATAATGTCGGGGGTGTGGGTTTGTTGTTGGTGGTGTTGTTTGTTTGTGTGTTTGTGTGTTTGTTACATAGCAACAACTAGAACCTAGAGAACAGAAGCTTAAGTAACAGTGTAGAGATACTAAACAGCAGCCTGACGGGCATTGATGGTCTGCTGAGCTTGAGGAAGAGGGAGAGAAGGACAGCAGGGTCTAGGGTGACAGGATAGGAGCAGATTATAGATAGATGGTCACTAAGGTCATATAAAGGTGTGAAGATTCCATCCTCTGGGTGATGGGGTAAGCCAGTGAAGAGGTCTTGGAGGGGAAAAATGGTTAATATGATCAGGTCTGAAAAAACCCTCTAGCAGCAGCATGTGGAAAGTTTGAGGGCATAGAAATGCTACATTCACCCCAGGAGGCAAGGATGAGGGCCCTGAACTGAGACTAGATCAGTGGAGATGAAGGGGAGGTGATAGACTGAATGATGCTAAGAGAAAGAATTCATCAGATTTGGAGACTGGATCTGAGTTTGAGGGGAAGAAGGAATTAAAGAAAACTCATTTATTCATGCTGATTGAGAGCCTAGTAAGTCCCAAGCATGTTTCTGGGCCTTGAGGACAAAGCAGTGAATAAGATATTCTGGACCCGTTACCTTCTATTTTAGCTAGGAAAAAAGACAGTAAATGGGTTTAACTGAGTTTAAGGCTCATTTAATTTATAGTTAGTGCCCTTCCTAGTAATCTGCTTCTCTATGTGTGTATGTATGTGTGGGTGTGTGTTACTGGGGATTGAACCCAGGGGTGTTCTACCTCTGAGCTACACCCCCAGCCATTTTTTTTAATAGGGTCTCACTAGGTTGCTGAGTCTTGCTAAGTTGCTGAGGCTGTCCTCAAACCTGCAATCCTCTTGTCTCAGCCTCCCAAATAATGGGATTATAGTTGTGTGCCACTATGTCAAGCTTAATTTGTCCTCTTATTTATCATTCAGTATAGAGGAGAAATGAATAGGTTTCCAGAAAATAAAGCAAACTCCCTACTTTAATATTGTAAAGATGATTTGCTGAGGCTGATTAGCTGGAGCTCAAGCTAGAGCTGGAGCTGGAGAGAGTTCAGTTTTGAATGGCTTTCTTTTCCATACTGTGGGACTGAGCATGAAAATCCAGATACATGGGGTCAAAGGAATGCCCTGAGCAATGGACTGTATTCTGGGTACTAAAGACTAGTGGCACAGAGCAAAAGGGAAGCATGAAGGACCCATGGTAGCCAGGGAAGAAGGAATTCTCACTCTTTTATGAACAATTTTTAATGTATTTTATTGGTACTTTGTAATTATATATCATAATAAGATTCAGAGTGATAGGAACATACATGCATGCAGCACTTGGTGGTTTTCCTCTGGGGCCCATCCCCTCTTCCCATACATATTATTGACATAGGCTTTTACAATTCCACATACATATATACCATTATTTGAACTGTTTCCTTCATCGAGTCTCCTCCTCCTTTTTCCCTAAACCCCTTCCATCACTCCACTAGAGTTCTCCTCTTTTATCTGAAGTCCCTTTTGTTTCTCAATTTCTCTCTAGCTTCTGCATATGAGAGAAAACATACCACCTTTCACTTTCTGAGACTGGTTAATCTCACTTAGCATAATCTCCAGTTCCGTCCATTTTCATGCAAATGACATAATTATGTTCTTTATAGCTGAGTAAAATTCCATTGTGTATATGTGCCACAGTTTCATAATTCTTTCCTCTGTTGATGGACACCTAGCCTGGTTCCATAGTTTGGCTATTGTGAATTGGGCTGCTATAAACATGGATGTGCATGTATCACTATAATATTCTTACTTCAATTCCTTTGGAAAGATACTCAGGAGTGGTATAACTGGGTCATATTGTGGTTCCATTACTAGTCTTCTGAAGAAACTTCATACTGATCTCCATAGGGACTGTATTAATTTGAATCCCAACAACAGTATATGAGTTCCTATTTCCCCACAACCTTGCCAGCTTTTATTATTATTTGTGTTCTTGATGGTTGCTATTCTAACTGGAGTTAGATGGAATCTCATTGTAGTTTTGATTTGCATCTCCCTGCTGGCAAATGAGATTGAACATTTGTTCATATATTTACTGGCCATTTGTATTTCTTCTTTCGTGAAGTGTCTATTCAGTCTAATTCAACCCATATTCACTGTTCTGACTGCTAAGCATTTTACAGTGAAAACAAGAAAGAAAACCCCTGGCTTTATAGGGCTTCCACTGTACTAGGGAGGACAGATAATAAACAGTTAAAGACACAAAATAATTCCAGCATATTAGCTTCCTATTGCTGCTGTCACAGATTACTACAGATTTAGTGGCTTAAACAACATATAATTATTTTCTTATAGTTTTGGAGGTCAGAAATCTGAAAAAAGAATCTCAAGGACTAAAATCTATGTGTGAGTAGAACAGTACTCCTCTGAGAACACATTTCCACACCTGTCCAGCTGCCAGAGGCCACTTGCCTTCCCAGGCTCCAGACCCCTTCTTGCAGTGGGTCACTCTGACCTCCTCAATCAGCATAGCTACTTCTCTGCCTCTGATCTTTCTGCTTCTCTCTTGTGAGGATACTTGTCCCACTTGGATAATCCAGGATAATCCTCTATCTCAATATCCTTAACTTAATCAGATCTACAATGTCTCTTTTGTCGTGTATGCTGACACAACGATAGAGTCTGGGGATTAGGATGTGGACATCTTTGGGGGCTATTGTTGGCCTGACCACATCGAGTACTATGGATATGAAGAAAAGCCAAGTGGTGCAATCAGACAGAAAGTGTGACTAGAGAGAAGAGGAAGAAAAATGAGGTCAGAGGGAGTGTCTGCAAGTAAGAGGTTTTATTCTTGGTCTGTTGGAAAATTTTGTTGGATTGACTGCTTCTGTGTGGCATGATTTGACTTAGAGGCTGAAGGGCATTTGTGGCCAAAGGAAATATTGATATTGCTGGTTTTTGTATATAAGGTTGTTGTGTTTTGTTGTTTGTTTGTTTTTTACATTGGAGATACATCAAGCCTATAATGCTGACAAGAATATTCCAGTAAAGAGGGGGAAATGGGTGATACAGAAATAGAAGGAATTAAAAATAGAAGTATGGTCCTTGTCTAAGCAAGAGGGCAGTGGGATCCATTGAACAAGTGAAGGGATTGATCTCTATAGGATCAGAAATCATTCTTCTTTTTTTTATTTCTAAAATTTCTCCAATATATTTCTAATATCTTTCTTAATTACTTTTTATAATACATTGTAATTGTACATGATAAATTCATAAATCTTATGTGGTCTATTTCCTTTCCCTCTCTTGCACCTTCCCCTGATCTCCTTCTACTATTCTACTGGGGGAAGGTGCAGAAAGAGGGAAGGGAAAGATGTAGGGAAACCAGTACTTTGCTTCTCTTTCTCTGGTGAATTCAGAAGTAAGTGCATTGCTAAGTGTGTGTGTGTGTGTGTGTGTGTGTGTGTAGGGGTAGGGTGGGGAGTGTAGATGTTTATAGGAGAGACAAATAAGTGTGAAATATTTATTTTTTCAGAGTAGGAGAATGCATTGACTAGAGAAATGTTGTAGTTTCCAGGGCAGTGTTGAAAGTCTCTTGAGGATTGTAGTCATAATTTCAAACCAGCAGAGTATGTGCATATTTTTTTTCCTCAGCCACATCAGCTGCTTGGGAGTAGTCACGAAGAATGTGAAGAGTTGGGTTTAATCAAAGTCATAGGGGAGAGAGAAAGGAAGAAGAGATATGAGAGTGGTTACAGTTGTAAGTACTGACTATGGGCAGGTATAGTGCCACACACCTGTAATCACAGAAGGTATGAGGTTGAGATTGGAGGACCACAGGTTCGAGAACAGCCTCAGCAACATAGAAGGACTCTCAGCAACCTAGTAAAACTCTGTCTCAAAAAATCTGGGGGTGTAGTTCAGAGGTAGAATGCCCTTGGGTTCAATCCCCAATATCACAATTAATTAATTAATTAATTAATTATTGACTATGGAATCTTAATCAGATAAAGAAGTAAGGGGGCAGTGATATATAATAGAAAAAGGCAGAATCAATGGATACAAGGTCCAAATGGGGTACAGAAACAAACAAACAAAAATGAGTTAGGTGGTGGTGCACGCTTGTAATCCCAGCACTTGGGAGGCTGAGACAGAAGGATGGCAGGTTCTAGACCAGATGTGGCAACTTAGTGAGACTTCCAGGAACCCAGTGAAACCTAGTTTCAAAATAAAAATTAAAAAGGACTGGTATGTAGCTCAGAGGTAGAATCACCTGGGGTTCAATCCTCAGCACACACATCACACCACGCTCGTGCGCGCGCGCACACACACACACACACACACACACACATCAAAAAATGTGGTGTGGAGATGATGTTAGGGTACATGAACTAGAAAAGTAGAAGGTGATGATCAGAGTGATGTTCCTAAAGTCAAGATTTTGGAGCTATATGTATTGATACAGAGCATACCCTGAGTTTGGATATCTAAGGTGTAGTGGAAGATAAAACCACTGGAAGCAAGGAGACACTACCCATATAATTATTAAAGAGAGGAAAACAAAAGTAGAATAGTGGTAGGGAAATTTCCAGTAAGCTAAGCCTAATTTCTTCAACTAATGAAGATAATAGATTGGAAGGATGGTAAGTAATTATTAAAGAAGGGATATCAATAGTTTAGGCAAAGACATTTGGGAGAGGGAGAAACTGGGGATCCTAATGGCCTGGAAATGGTACTGAAGAGCATCGCTGCTCTAGGTACCATGATACCTGGGTAGTTGAAGAAAACAACTACCATCATTTGAGAGATTTGCCGGGAAGAGAAAGTGCTGGCTTCCAAGTCTTTTTTTTTTTTTTGCCGTACTGGGGATTGAACTCAGGGGCATTCTACCTCCGAGCTACACCCTCAGCCCTATTTTTTATTCTTTATTTTGAAACCGGGTCTTATTAAGTTGCAGAGTGCCTCACTAGGTAGCTGAGACTGGCCTCGAACCCGGATCCTCCGGTCTCAGCCTCCCAAATGCTGGGATTACAAGCGTGTGCCACCACGGCCGGCTCGACAAACAGGTTTCTGTAAGAACAAAATGAAAAAGGTGAGACTGAGAATTGGGTGGGGGGGAGGTTGATGATGACATACTGTGGGTTTTTGTTTTTGTTTTTGTTTTTTTTTTGCAGTACTGGAGATTGAACTCAGAGGCATTCTATCTCTGAGCTACACCCCCAGCCCTATTTTTTATTCTTTATTTTGAAACAGGCTCTCACTAAGTTGTGGAGGGCCTCACAGTTATTTCCTGAGGCTGGCTGCAAACCTGCGATCCTCCTTTCTCAGCCTCCCAAGTAGCATCCTAAGTACTGGAATTACAATTATAGGGGTAAAGGAGGAGGAGAAGATTAGAGGAGTGTGTTCGGAGGCAGGCACAGTGTTTCATCTACAGCGCTTGTCCTGCCAGGCGCCTCTGTCCTGCCAGTGTAGTGATCACCAGGTGCTGCCTCAGTAGCATTTGGATCTCTGCAGGCCACTCCTATCCTACTGAGGCCCTACGGGGATGCTGGAACTTTATTTAGATAGACAAAAAAACACAGATTTGTCATCACATCTTTCTGTTTATTCACTAAAATAAGGTAGATTTCCAGGGGTGTGTTCTATTTTTTTTTTTAAGGGGGCAGTAAGGCAAATAAGTTTGGGAGTCTCTGCCTAGTTGAGGGTGCTCTCTCAGAGAATGACATTAAATGATGGGCAAAGATATTCAAATACAGAAATCTCCTCTGAGTCCAGGGGTTCCCAGTTTTACATGTTTATAAAATCAATCTTATTTTTTCCCAAATCTCAGCCTCCTTTTGTGCTAGGTGGGGCCCTGAGAATCTGGGGAGTATGAAACAAAGTTTCCACCAAGCACAGATTGAATAAATAGACTACTGGCTTGAGATTTCATGCTCAAGATGTGAGTGCATGGAAAAAATCCTGAGTCTTCTGAAAATATTCAGCATAGCAGGATGAATGAATCCTAGGTTGATCCTCCCTTTCCCTTTTCTTTCTTTTTTTCTTTCTTTCTTTTGTGGTAGTAGGGATTGAACCCAGAGGCATTCTACCTTTGAGATCAACTCCAGGCCATTGTATGTATGTATGTATACATGTATGTATGTATATATGTATGTATGTATGTATGCATTTAGAAACAGGGGCTCACTGGGTTGCTGAGATTCTCACTA
Organism: Graphiurus murinus; assembly: GCA_004027655.1. Classification (NCBI taxonomy): domain Eukaryota; kingdom Metazoa; phylum Chordata; class Mammalia; order Rodentia; family Gliridae; genus Graphiurus; species Graphiurus murinus. The sequence goes on along the minus strand of PVLC010003553.1, from coordinate 86,826 downwards.
AGTTGCTGAGGCTGGACCTGAACCTAGGATCCTCCTGTCTCAGCCTTCCAAGTACTAAGATTACAGGCATGCATCACCATACCTGACTGCTCCCTTTCCATTTTATTTTTTTTTTTTGCAGTACTTGGGGTTGAACTCAGGGGCATTCTACCACCGAGCTATTTCCCCAGCCCTATTTTTTATTCTTTATTTTGAAACCGGGTCTCACTAAGTTGCGGAGTGCCTCACTAGGTAGCTGAGGCTGGCAGCGAACCCGTATCCTCCGGTCTCAGCCTCCCGAATGCTGGGATTACAAGCATGCGCCACCACGCCCGGCTCTCCCTTTCCATATTTGATAGCTCATTTTTTTCTGCCCATCATCATCTCTTAAGAGAACAAAAAACTGAATAAGGTGATATGTAAACAAGTTGACATTACCGCCAGTTAACAGCTTCCACTGAGGGGAGGAATACAAGCTGTTGCTCAACCTCAATATTTCCAGGTTGTCTCTTTCTGTGCCCTGATACCCCAGAAAGTCAGCAAGGGGTGGTAGAGAAGCAGTCTGCTCTTGGAATCAGACAACCTGGATTTAAGAGGTGATTTGGGCATGAAAAGGAAGTGTGACCTTGGGTACTGTTGCAGGAGGCTGAGTCCACAGAGAACAAGAGACCAAGGCTGGAGTAGGATAAAGCAGGTTTCTTTATTCACTAGTGAAAGCCCAGTGAGCAAAAGCTCTGGATCTGAACTCCGTATGTCATCATCATACAGGTTATACAGCCCCAGAGAGACAAGTTTCAATTGGATCAATAATAGGCAGGGGTACCGATACAGGGGGCTCGGGTCAGGTTTTATTTCCACTTCCTGAGCTAGATCTTCTGTATTAGCTTCCATATGGCTGGGACTGGGCAGCACCATCTTGGGCTCCATGTGGTTGGAACTGGGTGGCACCGTCTTGCCAGACTTAGCTGCCTTATCTTGCGGTCTTAGCTACCAGAAGAGGACCTGCTTTGTTCATCTTCGAGGGGGGCCTGTGAAGAAAGCTTTATTTTTCTATCTTGTCCCTAGGCTTTTGTCTAAGAGTCTTCTTCAAGGACATAGCTAGGCTCCTGTTTCGGGCTCAGGCACCTCACTTTTTCTGCACCCAAGCATCCTCACTTGTGAAACACCAACTATGTACCAAGCAAATGCTAGACACCTTACTGACTCACTGCTTTTAATAATTTCTGCCTAAAATAGGGTTGCTGGAAGAGTCACATGAGCAACTGGACATAGAAGCACTGTGTAAACCATAAAGCAATAAATATATCAACAGAGGTCATTGTGTAACACTAAACATGCTGTGACCCCAATTACCATAAAAATAGTGGACTACTTTTGTCCAGGCCTAAAGGCCTCATTTGTCCACAGTTTTCCTTTTGTTCTGCTGATTTTTTTGTTACTGTTTTTATGTTAAGAAACCAAATCACCAATTTATACTTTACATTTTATAGTAAAATTGCCAAACTCAGAAAAAGGAAGGTGAAGTTCCAAAATTTTCCGGCAACAGGAGCCTCAATCGCCCTTATGAAATTTGCTGGACTTTTATAAATCCAGAGTCTACTGGCCTTTCTAAAGCTCGCTGGCTAAGTAAGGGGTTTGGAAAAGGAATCCATAGGGGTGCTCTTTCCTGGACCGGGGAGGCACTGCCATTAGAATATGATGGCATTCTTGCATTATAATTTACACCTGCATTTCATGCATTTTATTCACTGCCAATAATTATTGAATAATTACTGTGTTCTCCCACTGAGGCCTCTCTTTGTACTCCCACTTCTTCCTGGGGTTTCAGCGAGATTGTTGCCTTTTCAAAGTTCCTTTCCTTCTGAAAAGAAGGCAGGTGGTTTGTAATTCTTATTTTTGAGCCAGGCATTTAAATAGGAAAGCTTTTTACCCAGTAGCCTGTCCTGTCTCCCTGGTTTCTGCATGCACTGTTTACTGGAGGGATAATAGGAAGTAGTTTGTCCTAGAAAGTCACTTTTGCTTAAAGACCTTAAAATTCATGTGTTTGTGACTCCCATGTTACCTATTTTCATGGAGCATCTTCCAAATTTGCTAAGCTAATTTGAATTGAGATAAATTAGATCATTTGCAGCCCAACTTGCCTGCCAAATTCAAATTGGCACTTGAAGCACTTTATCTATGTTTGGGGGTTTGTTGGAAGACAATCATCAAGACTTAGCTACATTGAAGAAGTCCCTTTTATTTTCCTGTGTGGGAAAGCAAGTTGATTCCTATCATTTTGGGTTTTTCTTTTAAATTTCATTTTGTTTTGCACTGTATTATAATTTCTCTACAAAAGATAATTTCTTGATCACCCAGTTAGTCTGTCTCAGTATCCATTCTTTAAGTTAATGGAGTTCCTTTTTGTTTGTTTGTTTCGTATTGTTTTGCACAAAACAAGATAGGAAATCAGAAATATCAGGTAAATCTATGGTGCTAAATATAATCTGATTGTTTTTCCTAGGTGTGCTTTTTGCTACAAGATCATTCTAGTGCACTCCTCCCAGAAAATTTTTGTTAAAGCTGGAATCTTTACTCATCATTGTTTTCTGTTGAAAATATATAACTAATTTTGGAAAGAAATTAAATTTCTGCCACTCCCAAATGCGTGCTTGTTCTGCATTCTGAAGTGTTTATTGGGTTCTTGTTGCATACCTTGTAACTATAAAAAACCCTCAGTAAATGTCAGTGTAATAACCAAGTCTTTCTTGGGCCTGATTATTGAAACAGAGACAAAAGCCATTCAGGAGGCCATCCCTTGCCACAGTATCAGGCTGCTTTGTGGATTTGCTCAACCTTTTGAACTTGCAACAGAAAGGACATAGCCCTGGTGTTACAGAATAACTAAATGCTTATTATTATTATTTTATCCTCCATGGTAAATGTAGATGTTGCTGAAATTGGTGGTATATTGTAACACACAGCAATGGTTTAGGCAAAATGCTTTACACTCGTTTCTTAGTTCATTCTCAAGAAAAAAAAAAAGTCTCCATGAAGTTGTTGGTTAGAAGGTGGGAAATATTACAGTTCTTCACTTTATACCAGAGGAATTGAGCTACTTGCAATTAGTTTGGAAATCTAAGCTCTGGACATTCAGAACATCGTTTTGTTCTCAGGGGCCTCCTTAGTATGAGAAGTTTCCAAATGATTTTCTCATAAAAAAAGGAGAGGTGATAAGTAGAGCCAGAGGAGTGTTTGCAACTGTATTTTGGCCTGTTGTAAATAATACATTCTTTTCAAGAATATCTCTTTATACCACATATGTCACCTCCCCCAGTCACCCCTATTGTGAAAAAACTCAGATTCCAAAGAGGACAGATTGGCATTCTCTAAATGTCTGTGTTGTTAAAAAAAAAATGTCTGATAAATCTGAAGTCTTCCCCATCTATTTTTTTTTTAGCCATTGGTCAATTTATTCATGTAATAAATTATTACTGAACCTCTGCCACCTGCTAGATAGTACGTGAGTTGCTGGTAATAAAACAAATAAGGCATAGTCCCTGCCCTCCTGAGGCACCCTTAGCAGCTGCTGAAAGTAAAATTAGAATAAAAAATCCAAGAGATGAGATTAGTTATACATAGAAAAGACTGACCTCAAAAAATAATTGGTACAAGGTGGCGACGAAGATGTTAAACACATAGCTGATAATCATGCCTGTGTGAAATCAGAGCTATTATCTAATCCAGAGACAGTGAAAAGAAGTAGAAATAATTAGCTGCATTCACGCACTCAGGTGTTGGGTATATATTGGATATATACCTTTCTCTGCCCCCTCAGAGATTTTCTTTTGTATTGAGGATTGAATCGAGGTGCATTCTGCCTCTGAGGTACACCCCAGCCCATTTAATTATTTATTTACTTACTTACTTACTTAATTTGAAATAGGCTCTCACATAGTTGCTGAGGCTGACCTCAAACTTGCGATCCTCCTGCCTCAGGCTCCCAAGTACTGGGATTACAGGTGTGCGTCACCATGCCCAGCTTCTCACAGATTTTATAACACTTATTTACCAAGTTCTTTCTCTGGCTTTTCCACATAGAAAATATCGTGTCCATTCAGTTGTTTGCCTTAACTTGTCAGGATCATTGTCAATTCTTCTCTCTCCTTTCACCTAACCTCCCTCTCTCTGTCCCTGGTCCTCTCACCCCCAGCACACAATTCAGAAACAAACTTTGCCAATTCCAAAGCACACCCCAAATCTGTCCTCTTCTCACCATCAACACAGCCACTATTCTGAACTGGCACCATCACCTCTCCCCTGGCCCATCTAAGGTGGTCATCAAAGCTCACCCTGCTTCCAGACCAAATACACACTGTCCATTCCCCAATTCAGCAGCCAGGATGAACTTCTAAAAAGGTTAGCCAGGTGCCACACTCTAGTGTAGGGTGACTTCCCCTTTCGCTTTTTTTTTTTTTATTGGTACATTGTAATCATACATCTTTGTTAGGTACAAGCTGGTAAAGGCATACATGCATACATTTCTCATTTAACTCTTCCCCAATTCCTGCCCCAAGCTGCTTTTCCTGTGTTGCAAAGATCCATGATCTCAAGCCATCTTCCTCTCTGAGCCCAGCTCCCACTGTTTTGCCCCCCTGCAGCTATGCTGTCTGTTTTGCAACACAGATTTCACTGACTATCTTTCCACCTCTGGACCTTTGTTCAGCTGATCCTTCCAATCCATACACAGCCAGCTTCCTCATCACTGAGGTCATCCTGTAGGGTCACGTCCTCCCTCTCAACACCATATTTCCACCACTGTAATTCTCAGCATGCCACTCAGCATCATGTGGGAGTTTTCCTTTTCATTGGAGTTATGATTTGGATATGAGCTGTCCCCTAAAGCTCACATATTAACCACATGGTCCTAAGTGCGGCAATGTTCAGAGGGGGGTTTGGGTAGGTTACTGGATCATGAGGGCTCCAGCCTCATCATGGATTAATTTGTTGATGGAGTTATAGCTTAATGAGCAAGAGGGAGATGGCAGAAGCTTTAGGACATGAGGCCTATTTGGAGGAAGTTAGTCACTAGAGACAGGCTATTGAAGAGTATGTTTTATTCCAGCCTCTGTCCCTGCTTCCTGGCCACCATGTGGTAAGCCTCTTTGCTCCACCACATGCTCCCTGCCATGATGTTCTGTCTCACCTTGGGCCCAGAAACAATGGACCAAAACCTCTGAAACTATGAGCCAAACAATCATTTCCTCCTTTAAGTTGATTTCCTCAAGTGTTTTGTCACAGTGACGAAAACCGACTAACACAATTGGCTTATTGGGTTCTTGTTTGCTTCTTGCCTCTAGAACTGAAGCTCTCTGCCTGCCTTGTCTGTTTTTGTATTTCTGGTGCCTGTAACAGAGCCTGATATGTATTTGATGCTCAGTAAATAGGTGTGGAATGAATGTTATGTGGTATGATGTTAATAGAAAAGCAGGTGGTCATGAGGAGGTAAGGAGAGAAGGAGAGATGTTGACAGAGTGAGAGCCAGGGAGACAGCAAGAGAAATTCACTGGCTTGAGATTTAGATTGCAAGGACAGAAAGAAGTTAAATACAACAGGAGTATAAAGTGGGGTGGAGAAGAGGGCAGAGAGGTGAGGAGAGGGAGGCAAGCAGCAGGCAGATCATCAAGAAGTCTGAAATCAGAGCAGGGGAGTTTGTGCTTTATCCTCGGGAACCCAATTAAGGGCTCTAAGCAGGGGAGTGACAGGATCAGATTTGTGTTTTAGAAAGATCACTGTGACCATGGTTGTAAGGAATGAATTAGAAGAAAAGAGATGGGAGAAAAATTATGTTAGCAGAAAGGAATGGTCAGTGTGGCAGCTGAAATGAAAGGGAATTGGAAAGCCAGGACTTGGCAATGTTTTTCCAACACTGTCAGGGAAGAGGCAGTAAATCTGAGAGTCAGAGCTTTCCGGAGACTGGAGAGGAAGTATATAATGGTGGTTAGGAATCTAGACTGGGAGTCAGACAGACCTGGGTTAAACCCCAAATCTATCACTCTGTAGCTAATGTGATCTAGAGCAAGTGATCTAAGCCACAATTTCCTCTTCTGTGAAACAGGGATAATACTTGTCAGTTGCTTAGCCTTACCCCTGTTATGTGTAAGGGCTAAAGAATTACTGGTATAATGGTCAGGTGCAGTGATGCATGCATGTAATCCCAGTACTTGGGAGGCTGAGACAGGAGGAACACAGGTTTCAGGAGAGCCTTGGCAACCTAGCAAGACCCTGTTTTCAAATAAATTTATTAAAAAAAGATGTGGAGGTATAGCTTAGAGGTAGAATGCTCCTGGATTAATCCTCAGTATCATGCACACAATAAATAAATAAATTAATTAATTAAATAAATACTGGCTAGTATTACTATATTACTAGGTGCACTGTGTTTAAGGCTTGGGAAATTCTAGTCAATTACCCAATGACCTAGGTAAAGCCTCAACAGCTTTCACCCCCTTTTTAGTATATATTAACAAAGTATAGTTGCATATATTTATGGGGCACAGAGTGCTATTAAAATATTTGAATACAGTATAGACTATCAGTGTGACTATCATCCCTCAAATATTTAACATATTATATGAAAAGAGCATTTGAAGTTACGTTTTTAGTGATATTGAAATGTACTGTACTCAATTCTTAACCATATTCAACAAGCAGTACAACTGATCTCCAAAAAAGAAAAGTAGCTTAAACTTGTTCCTCTTGTCTCATTGAGGCTTTGTACCCTTTGACTATCATCCCCCCATTCTCTCTGCCCCCAGCCTCTGGTAACCGCTATTATACTCCCTGTTCCTATGAGTCCATTGTTCTTGATTCCACATTTAAGTGAGAACATGCAGTACTTACCCTTTCCTTTGATATGGTTCTCTGAAAATTAAAAAAAAAAAAACTCTATCTGATTATTTTTAAGTTGCTCTGGATTTTTAATTAAAAAAATTTAATTGAGACATAATAATTGCACATACATATGGGGTACAGTGTGGTATTTAAACACACATGTATACAATGCGTAATGGTCAGATCAGGATAACTGGCATATCTATCTATCACCTTAAACATTTATCATTTCTTTGTGTTGGGAAGATCCTCTCTAGTAGCTATTTTGTAACATTCAATTAATTGTTGTCAACCATATTTATCCTGATGTACTGTATAGAACATTAGAAGTTATTCTTTTGATACAACTACACCCCTGTACACATCAACCATCAACCATCATTTCTCCATCTCCCAGCCTTCCCAGCCTTCCCATCTCTGGTAACCACCACCCTACTCTCTACTTCCGTGAGGCCAACTCTTATAGTTTCCACAGAAAAGTGAGAATATGCAGTCTTTCTCTTTCTGTGTCTGACTTATTTCACTTAGTGTTCTACAGTTCTATCTAGGCTGCTGCAAATGACAGAATTTCTTTCTCTTTTATGATTGAATAATATCCCATTGGGTATATATACCACTTTCTTTATCCAGTCATTCATCAGTGGACATCTAGGTTGATGCCATTATCTTGGCTGTTATGCATACTGCTGCAACGGAAGGGGTGGGAGTGAAAGTATCTCTTTGACAAGCTGATTTCCTTTATTTTTTGGATGTAAATCCAAAATAGTGGAATTGCTGGATCAGATGTTATATCTATTTTTAATTTATTGAAGAACCTTCATACTGTTTTCTATAATGCCTGTACTACCTTACATTCACACAAGTGTCTGAGAGTTCCCTTTCTCAGACATTTATTTTTTGCCTTTTTTTTATGGTAGCCATTCTAACTAGGATAAGATGATATCTTACTATGTTTTTTATTTGCATTTCCCTGATGATTAGCAAGGCTGAGCATCATTTTATATATTTGTTGGCCATTTGTATATATTCTTTTAAGAAATGTCTAAACATTTGCCTATTCTTTAATTGGATTGTTTGGGGTTTGTTTGCTCCTGAGTTGTTTGAGTTCCTTTTATATTCTGGATATTAACCTCTTGTCAGATGAATAATTTGCAACCCATTCTGCGGGTTATCTCTCACTCTATTGATTGTATCTTTAGCTGTTCAGAAGTTTTTTAGTTTGATGCAACACCATTTGTCAATTTTTGCTTTTATTGCCTATGCTTTTGGGGTCCTATCCAAAAAAATCTTTGCTGAAGCCAGTGTCCTGAAGCATATGCTTTCTTCTAGTAGTTTTATAGTTTGGGGCCTTACATTTAAGTCTCTGATCAATTTCAATTTGCCTTTTGTACCTAGTGAAAGGAAAATTTCATTATTCTACATATCCAGTTTTTCCAGTACCACTTATTGAAAAGACTGTCCTTTCTCCAATATATGTCCTTTGCTGAAACTCTGTAAATGTGTGAATTCATTTCTGGGTTCTCTATTTTGTTCCATTGGTCTATGTATCTATTTTCATGCCAGTACCATGCTGCTTTGGTTACAATTGCTCTATAGTCTGTTTGACTATTTTTGTTTGTTTATAGTGACAGGGATTGAATCTGGGGCCTCCTGCATATTAGGCAAGTGCTCTACCACTGAGCCACAACCCCGGGTTTTATAGTCTATTTTGATGTCAGGTATTGTGGTGCATCCAACATTGTTCTTTTTGCTCAGGATTGCTTTGGCTATCTGGAGAAGCCCTCTGGTTATTAACTTGACTTCCTAGATACTTGATTTATGAGTATCCTGGCCACCAATGAGGGCGTGTTTCTCAATTAATAAAATAACACTCTGTTTGCATTTAGGCTCCACTGAGTTGGTTAGTTTGAGTCATTACACTAATCTCAATAATCTCCATGAAGAACCAAACACTGGACCTTCTAAATAATCCAGGATTATCTCCCACATCACCAGGTAAGGTGATGTGGGCATTTAGGGCTGAATTTCAAGCTAAGGACCAGTAGCTCCACCAAGAAGAACTAACCTTGAAAAAGGGGCCAATGGATAGCCCTGGACATAGGATTTTACCTCTCATTAATATCAGCAGTTCCCAGTTATACCATGTAGAATAACTTTAAATCTAATCCCTCTTTACATGATAAATCTTCCAATACTTAAAAATTTCCTTTTTCTTTGACCTCCCTCCCGAAATTTTCATTCTATCAGACATCCAGATAGAATGAGAAATAGCCAGGTTTGTTTTACAGTTTCCAGCTTCAAAGGGATCAGTAGCGAAGCCCGCCAATGCAATTGATGTGTTTTTCTTTGAATCTGTCTATGGGGGGAAAAGGTATATCTGCTAGAGACTTAATATTTTTAGCAATTTAATAGACTCATTTAGAGGTAAATATTTTAAACAGGCCACTCATGTGTTGCATTAACCGTGCCTTACTGTGACATTATTGCATAGGCTTCAAACCTTGGGGACCCAGAAACCTTTTAACACTCTGTTTAGTAAACGTTAAGCCCTGGGCTGTGGATGAGTGCATTCTCCCTCAGTATAGAGCGGCTGCTGGGGCGGGTGATATTTCAGTCATTTGAATGTCAGTAGAAGAGCATGCACATCATCAGAGCCCCGGGTCATTTACACTTGTGGTTGTTTTACTTCACAGCCCTGAGCTTTCCCCGAGCTGCTGTCATTTTGACCCTGAGGCCGCCCTTCACAGCCTCCTGACTCCACTCCCAACATCCTCTTTCAAGCTGACACAGAGCAAAGGCTGACCTTGTCTCATCAGCCACTTACCCACACAGACCCAATTAATCTTTGGTTGCCAGTCAATCCAGCACACTTCCTCCTTGAATACTATAGAGTTTCACAGAGGGGAGCCTCCAGCTTCATTTGTTTCCGTGTGAGACGATCCGTGGCTGAAACACAGTCAGCTGCCCTCCGGGATGATCTGAAGACCCCTGATGACCAAAGGTGTCATCTTATCAGTGTCAGAGTGTAGGAGCTCACCGGTCCCTTTCCCTTGCTCCTTAGGGCTTCTTTACAAGAATAAAGGCTTCCTCTAGAAAAACTAAGTAACTGCTTTCTACAGGATGTGGTACCCTATAATGGTGTATGCACAGGTAAAGGTAAAAAGATGGGAAAGGGTACGGCAGAAGTGATTTGAGGGTCACAAGACATTTGAGGGTATAGCATACCTTCAAGTAGTGACCCCAACTAAGTGCACAATGTGAATCTAGAGTTAAACTAATGTGAGTTTGTTCAATGCAGATAAACTACTGACCTGGATAGGATATTCATGAAAGATCTGGGGAGGAAGAAGATGGGAGATGGCTCAATGGCAGTACAGGCTTTATTGGGATAAAAGCTGCAGGGGCATCTCCAGGAAAGGATGGAGCCTGTGTCTGCTTACAGACTAGAAGCTTACATAGGTCATTTAAAGGAGAGATTCTATGGGGCAAGGGAGAGTGGTGGTTAGCCACTGCTAGTGAGGCTGTTAAGGGGAGTTGGCTGGGTTGTTAGAGATGGGTTAAGCAGGACAATGGGAATTTTCTATATCAGATGTTTGCAATAAGCAAAGGGCTTGTCAGGTACGTCTTAGGCAAGAAAATGGGGACATTTTGCTAAGCAGGGATAAGGGTGTATTTCAGTAAGACTTGGAAATTTCTGGTCAGCAAAGAGATCTGCTAAATGACACATCTTCACAAGATGGGGTCACTTTCATTCATGACTGTAACAATGCAGAAATTTTACACAGTGCCTCCCCACCACATAGATATGCCATAATAAAGACAAATTCTGCTCACTATAGAATTTGCCTTGGACCAGACTTGATTTAATTCAGGAACACACACACACACACACACACACACACACACACACACGCACACACTTTTTATTGGAGAGCAGGGGTCCAGGATTAGATACATTATGCATCATGAAACACCTTCAGCATTCAAAACATTTGAGATGCATCTAGATGACCAAAGGAAGATAACCATTGTCTACATGCAACGCTGAGATTGGCATCCAATGGGATTTAATAAACTTCTCACTAATGCCTAGAGCAGAGGTTGTGATTGAGGGAATTTGGTCTGATAAGGAAGAGGGCATTGCCCGTGGACTGAGAAATTTGACGGTGGGGCAATGGTTCAGCACACCTGCTACCAGTAGCCACATCCCATTGCACCATCTCTGTAACTTGTAGGACCTATGCTGCCCACTGTAGCAAAAGTTTAGCAATATGTCTGGGCACTGTGGTAGGAGGAATAATACCCCCCTCAAGATGCATAAATTGGAATCCCTGGAACCTATGAATATGTTCATATTCATAGGGTGATTGAAGTAGCAGATGGAATTAAGGTGGTTAATCAGCTCACCTGGAGATGTGTGAGATTATCCTGGATTATCAAGGAGGGTGGAATGTAAGTATTCTTCAGAAGTACAAAAGGGAAGCAACATGGGAGGTCAGAGTAATGGTATAAGGAGGAGTTGACAAGCTGGGCATGGTGGCACATGCCTGTAATTCTAGTACTCAGGAGGCTGAGACAGGAGGATCACAGGTTTGAGACCAACCTCAGCAATTTAGTGAGGCTCCCAGCAACTTACTCAGACCCTGTTTCCAAGTAAAAAAATAGGGCTGGGAGTGTAGCTCAAAGATAGAATGTTTCTGGGTTCAATCCCCAGCATTACAAAAAGGAGGGAGGGAGGAAGAGAAGAAGGAAGGAAGGAAGGAAGGAAGGAAGGAAGGAAGGAAGGAAGGAAGGAAGAAAGGAAGGCAGGCACTATTGTTGACTCTGAAGATAGAGAAAGGGGGCTACCAGGTAAAGAACATGTGCAACCTCTAGGTGCCAGAGAAGTAAGAAGACAGATCTCTCCCAATGGAAGGAATGCATCTGCCAACACCTCGATTTTCATCAGTGAGACCCATGTTGGATTTGTAACCTACAGAATAGTAAGAAAACAAGTTTGTATTGGTTGCAGCCTCGAAGCTTATGAGAATTTCATGCAGCATCCCTAGAGAACTAAGCCAGGTCCCTTCAGAGGTGCAATCCAGGAGCCTTCCTACCAGAGTGACTTGTCTAAGGCAGCAGATCAGTTTTTCAGCGCCTGATGAGAGCAGCTTCTCATCTCTCATCAAAACCTAAAAGCTTCCCAGTGCGACTTCCCCTGTGGCACGTGGAGTTTAAACCGGATCCCCTGTGACCACAGCATTCAGAAGCACTGGGCGGGAGCACAGTAATGATGGAAGAGATCCGCTACTGGAAGTCAATGTGAAACTTAACTCAGAACTTTTCAGACTACTACTTCAAAAGGAGAAATAAACATTAAGGGATTGTTAAGGATCTGACTAGGTGGCTTTAGGGGAAAAAAAAAAATTCAGAGACAAAATGTGTCCTGTATCTCAAGTTTACCTTTATTGTTCTGAAGAATAGCAGGGATCTTAGAAGACTGCCATCTGAAAGCACAATGCGTCGTGTTTAAGATGGAGTGGCAGTATTAATGGAATTGCCTTGCTTTAGTAGGTTTAAGGCAAATCCTTAACATTATTTTCCTGCCGTTTTCTAAATTAAATTTATAAGAAATATTATGTATCCTGCTGCTCATAGTGAAAGCTGTATTCTTGTAAAGGGCTTATAATCATATTAAAAAGCTGGAGGGCGAAGTTTGTTCATGCCATCAAAGTCACAAAGTGAAAAAATAGAATCTTACATTGTGCATTTTTATAACAGCAATACCTTTTGGGGTCTATAACGCCAAAAAGTGCTTCACTGATATTGTTTTGTTAATCCTCAGAACATCCCCAGTGGGTGGGGAGGGATATTTTTATCTCCACTTTGCATATGGGAAAACTGAGGCACAGCTAGTGTCAGCCATTTGCCTTGGCCTGCCAGTGGGTCGGCGGCACAGCTTGCACCGCAACGCCGGGCTCTCCGCCTGAAGACTATTCACAGCGCTCATCAGACGGCAGTTGTCTTTCTAATCTACCTGTCTGCAGGTACAGAAGTAGCTCCAGGAGGACTTCAGCATTTCTCATATTTTATCTTCAAGCTCCTCAAGAAAAAAAAAAATTCTATAAATAGATTTTCTGTTAATTCCACTACATCTGCTTAAGATATGTAGGAACTGTCGGAGCCTGCAACACGGAGCTGAGTGGGGGCATTTTTTGCTAAGTTGGTAGGAAATGTGGATGCTCTGGGGAAAGCCCATGGGATAGTCTGGGGAGCTGAAGCAAGACTGTCTGGGAAGTTGGACGCTCCCCACAGGCCTGCTCACCAACAATCACACGTCTGCCCTCAGTCCAGGGAATTCCACGGCTTTTAGGAAGTCCTGCTACTGGGCATCAAGGCTATTCTGTAATATTTCTCTGCAGATTTAGATTTTACCCTGGCTCTCTAGAGCCTTAAACCAGATAGTATTCTATATGTATTGAAATATTGAGCATGAAGTGTTTCTGTTTGGGGGTTTTTTTTTGGAGGGGGGGTACTGGGTATTGGACCCAGGGGCAGGGGCATTCTATCTCCAAGCTAAACTCCCAGCCCTTTTTTTTTGTTTTGTTTTGAAACAAGGTCTTGCTAGGTTGCTGAGTCTATGTTGCTGAGGCCATCCTCAAATCTGTGATCCAAGCATGTTAATAGAAACATTCAGCAAGTGAACTTTTCAGGGCCCTGTCCTGTGCCAGGGAGAAGAAACAAGAAGTCAAAATTTTCCTCTCTGCTTGTCCTTGGTTGCATGTTCCTGAGTGACACAGAAACCAAAGACTTGAGTCCCTTGCAAACAGCAGAGGTGACGGCAGTAGTGTATGGAGAGGAGTCACAACTGTAATCTCATTGGAGTTATGCTGCTGCCTTTTACATGTGAGAAAAAATTATTTACAAGCCTGTAACCCCAGTACTTGGGATTCCGAGACAGAAGGATTGCAGGTTCGAGGATGGCCTCAACAAGTAGGGAGACTCTTATCAACCCAGCAAGTCCCTGTTTCAAAATAAAAATTTAAAAAATAGGGCTGGGGGTGTAGCTCGGCAGTAGAACACCACTGGGTTCAATCCCCAGTACCAAAAAACAAAAAGAAAAAGTCATTTGCTCAAGGTAACACAAATTGGCGTGGCTGGGATCCAGCCCCAGGTCTGAAGGATTTAACCACCTACAAACCACCACATACTCCCGCCAATATTCTGGGATATAGGTTCTATCTTGTCCTGTGACATGGACTCTGTCAATTGGAAACTGTGTTCCCAGCACAACGATGTGGTCAGTGTTATTCTGTTGGTTGTCTGTATCTTGTTTTGGTATCCCACCACCTTGCCTGATGAGGACACAGTTATCTCTTCATTTTAGGGCTTATCCTTGATAACCTTCTTCCTCTAAAAATTTTTATTGGCACATTGTAATTGTACAGGATAGTAGAATCATAGTAATACATTCATATATGCACATAACATTATTTGGTCTGTTTCCTTGACAACTTTCAATAAAAATATTAGATGCCTTGAGTCTAGTTCTTTTTCCTGGGAACTTATTTAAAACGCAGACAACAAAGTTATTTGGACAGCTATTGTTTTCTATTCCATATCCTTCCTACAGCCATATGTTGTACTTTTATCTTTCTTGTGTTGCAAATGCTCAGTGGTTCAGTGATTTATTTATACCAAGTCAATTGAGTAGTTACACAGAAGCTCATCTTAAAGAAAACTTTCCATTCCTAGGTTGAAAGAGAAAGTTGAGAGATAAGAGTCTTCTTCTACCTGTTTTGACCTGGACAGTGTCAGTTGTCTGACATGGTAGTGTTGGTTCTTAAATGGAGCATCTATAGTCAACTTCTTTAAAGTCTTTCCCATTTCTGGGATTTTTTTTTTAAACAAATCTGCTAATACACCCACTGTGCAGAGTCCCAGTCATATCCCCTTGCTCCACACCATCTCTCTACCTGCCAGTGGCTCTCCAAGGCTTTCCTCTGGTTATGTGTGTGGCCAGTCCATGGTATGCACCATCTCCCAGAGACCCACCAGGATTTAACTGCTACCCATAAAAGACACCTCACGAGTGTACTTCTTTCCCTTCCAGCCTCATTTCCCCACTCCCTGCAGGTGCCTTCTTCTCTAATCTCCCAAGTGGATTCAGGGTCCACTTGTGGGGGAAGCCTACCCTGAGACACCTTGCTTCCTGGATTTAGGACTTCCTTGTCATAAATCACTGACTACTGGATCAAAAAGGTAGATTGGACCTTCTGTGTTGGCTAGCTCCACACTGACCTTCCGGTTGGAGGAAGGGCAAGAAGGGGTGACTCTGGGCATTACTTTCAACTAGAGCAGGGGCAGTTTCTATTTTACCCTTTGACCCTTTACTTCACTGGAACTAAAGGATCTACCCCTTTTTTTAGTACTGAGGATGGAATCCAGGCACATTCTACTCTGTTTTATTTTGAAACAGTCTTGCTAAATTCTGAGGGTCTCACTAAGTTCCTGAGGCCATCCTCAAACCTGCAATCCTCCTATCTAGGCCTCCCAAGCACTAGGATTACAGGTATGTGCCACCATGCCCAGTGGATCTAAACCTTTTAAAAAATTGTTTGAAAAACCACAGACCTGTGCAAACTTATTTCCCCATATAGGATTCCTACCTGTATTAGTTTTGAATTGCTGCCCTAAAAAACTATCACAAATTAATTGCCTTAAAACACACCAAAAACTTATTCTGTCATGGATATGGAGGCCAAAGGCCCAAATCAAGGTGTTAGGGAGCAGTGCGTTCTTCAAAGGCTCCATGGAGGTACCTTTTCTTGTCTCTTCCAGTTTGTGGTGGCTCCAGGTATATCTGGATTTGCAATAGCATAACACCAAACTGTCTCCATCTTCATATGCTTGCCATTACTATATTTGTGTCTTCTCTTCTGTCTCTTAAGAGTAGACTTGTCTTCAGATACAAGACCACCTGGATTACCCAGATTAATCTCATCTTAAGATCCTTGACTTTATTCTGTCTGCAAAGCTTCTTCTAAAATAAGGTCTCATTCATAAGTTCCTGGTTGTAGAATATAGACATATATTTTGGGAGCCGCCATTCAACCCACTACATCATCCACAGCATCTCTCACCAACAGTGTATGATCACAGCTCCAACTTGTAATAACTGGCGGCTTCTCTCATAAGAAAGGTGATTCCAGTTTTGCTAATTTTATAAAAGATAATCTTTATATATTGCCCAAATTGGCACCTCTGCAACTTTTTTCCCATCAGTCTTATTTCTGCTTATGGAGATAACCAGGGAAATTCAATCCTTTTCCAATATGAATAATGAATAGGGTCGAGAGAAAAACATTGAGGGTCAGAGAAATGTAGAGGTCTGTGAATTCAGAGCCGCCTCTATTATGTGTTTACTTTGTGCAATGAGCCGTGGTGTCTGGTGCAGGGGATTCTAGGATGGAAGAGAGTTCAGGAACTCTGCACATCAGGGCATCAGGAACATGTTCACACATAACTACAATGTACAATATTATGCAAAAGCACTCCAATACAAAGTAGAAAGGGAGGAAGGTTATGAGAGAGGACCAACAAAATGCAGTGAGTTGGGTGATACAGGATACATTTTGTCATCCCCTCCAATCTATTCACCACTCAGAGGCCAAAAAGAGTTAAAAATAAAATTGAGTATGTTCTTCCAGACTAAAACATATATAATGGCTTTTCATGAAAAAAAATAAATAAATAAATCCAATTCCTGGTATGGTAGGCCTTGTCTACCTCTCAGCCTTTCCTTAAGATAGGCACCAGCCACATGAGCCCATGACATTTAGTTCCTCACACGTGCTGAGTTCTGTTCTGCCTTGGCACATTCCCGCAGGTAACACTCAGAGCCCCAAATACCCTCGTCCTAAACTTTGACTTGTAGCATCATGGATTCTCTTATTTAAATTAGATCTCCTGTCCTATTCTCTAATAGCCCCTTGACTTTTTCTTCATATCATTTATCACAGTTTGCAATCCTACACATAGGTGTGCAAGTACTTATTTGATATGGATCTTTGGATAGGAAACTTCATTAGGGCCATTCTTTCTCACAATAACCATGCACTATATCACAGTGCTTGGAAAATAGATATACAATAAGTACAGTTGCAGAATGAATAATTCAGTGGTGATGAGTGAGAACAATTGGATAAAAGTTTTCCTGAAGAAAGTGACATTTGAGGAGACATTTAAAGGAATCAGAGATCAGGTAGGAAAAACATTCTAGAAGAATGAATATACAAATGGGAAGTCCAAGGCTTACTGTTTGGAAAATAGAAAAGTAAGAAAGTTTGATATAATGTGAAAATATGTCTAGGGTAGGGGCTGACAAGGTTTTCCTATAAAGGTCTGGTTTGTAGACATTTTAGGTCATTAAAATACATTGCAACTACTCAACCCTGCAGGTATATTGTAGACGCACCATAGATGATATGCAAACAAATGAGCATTACTGAGTTCTAACAAAATTTTACTTACAAGAACAAGCACTGGGCTAGATTTAGCTCATAGGTATCAGTTTGCTGCCTGCCCCTCAGTCTAGGGAATAATGAGAATGCTAGAATTGGAGGCTCGCACAGCAGGCTTGATGCTGAGCTGTCTCAACAGTAACATATTAGGTAGGAAATAGTGAGCCACAGCGGGTTTAGGGGAAAGGAAGTATGTGACTAGAGTAGGTTTTTAAGTATGACTGATCTAGCAGCATCCTGTGATGGACTGAATCAGAAGAGATTAGAGGCTTAGAGAGGAGCACATAGATGTCTAATGGAGTAATCTAAGTGAGAGGTTATGAGTCTCACATGAAAAGACCCGGAAGTGGAAAAAGGAGGGAAGTTCCAAAATCAGGTCTCATGTTTTTATTCTGGGTGTTAAAAAAATTATATAGTGCCAGTAGATCATTAGGAAGAGAATTGCTTTGGTGTTGGGAGACATGACCAGTTGAGTTTCCAAATGTACAGTTAAGGTGTCAGGAGGATCTTAGTGGGTATCCTGCAGATGAGAGAAGATTTGGGTTCAGATGAATGAGTGGTGTTGTGGATGCAGACTTGGGTGGAAGGCTAAGAGAGTGGAGAGAAGAAAGATGTGGTGCCCAAAAACAGACCTCAGAGACAATCCTCATTTAGACAGAGAGTACAGAGTGGGAGACAAAGGAACTGAGTAACCCAGGGCAGCAGAAGGCCACAGGAGGCAAATACAGAGTTTTAAGAGGCACAGGGGAATTCAGGTCCAAGCAAATCCATCTCCAGAGAGCAAATAATCTGTGTCTGAAATTACAAAAATATATATTCACAACATGGTACATTACCAAGAAACCACGTAATAAGATGAGCCAGAGCAAGCCTGGTATTAGAGTTGGTGCCACCCTGTTCTATTCCAGAAACCTCATCATGAAGAATGTGACACAGAAGAGACAGATTTATTTGCTTTCTTTATCCTAGGCAGGCTCGCATACTTCAAATGACCTGAAAAAATTCAATCATCTGTTAATTTGCTAGAGTCTGGCTCGGCGTCTCTATTGATGGGAGATTTGTCAGAGTGGCCAGGGCTGGTGGAGGGGCCTTGTCTGTGTTCAATTGGCTGCCCTGATGCCAAAGCACATTATCAGGACTGGAGGTCATGGTTTCCATAGGAAACAGTGGCTTGTGGTTCACACTACCCTGTTGGCATAGAGTAGAGATGATAGGCCATGATGTGAGGGTTGAGTTTCCTGTAGCCCAGGTCTGTCCTTCAATCAAGATCTTCCAATTTCTGTTCTTTCTCACACTGCTCTTAAGAACTAAGGCCCTGAATCCTCTTTGGCCCCAGGTAAAATCTGGAGGGAAAATGCCTTGGTGGAAGTTCGTTTCACTTTCCATGCTGAGTCCAAGGCATTGGACCAAAGATTCCTGTGGTTCAGTCAGCAGAGAAATTAGTGGAAGAAAGAGAGTGATGATCCCAAACAACCTTTTATCGAAAGGTCCCACCGTGTTCTCACCTGCTGATTTCTACAGTCTTTCCAGGTGTTCTGAAATCTAAGCCACTGTTTATTAGTTTCTGTGGACTATCTTCATGAAAAGATTTACTATTTTGCATTTCTTGAGAGAAACAAGAAAAAAACTTTTGGATGCATCTTTGAGGATTTTACAATCAGGAGGTAGAAAATTGTATTTCCACGTTGGAGATAATGAGAGATCGTCCTGTAATGAATGGGATGTGAAGCTCCGCATCTGTGGAGGGAAGGATGGCGGAGACAGGCAATTTGCCTGCTGCTGTTCTCTGTCACCAGAAAAGCTTCAGCTTTACAATCTGACAAGAAAGGTTTTCAGCCTAGAATGTTTCGTACCCAGAGTGAAAAACAACGGTTACCGATGCAGGTAGCCATGCATCTGATTTCAAGAGTCATCTGCCTTCAGGGTAATGAGTCTATTATTTCTCTAGAATGACTTGCAATAGAATTTCCCTGTGAATACATTTCAAATTTTAACAGCACTCCAGTGTTGGACATGTAAAAGCTACCAGGCCTTAAATCTAGCTGTGCAAGTCATTCACCATCTGTCTTCTGGCTTTCTCTGTGCTGCAAGAAGCTGGCCTCTATGCAGGGCTTCACCTAATTTCCTTATTCTCTGGATGCTGGTTGAGTTTGTCCAACAGTGGTAACCAAAAGATCAGCAAGCAGGACATGGATGGGGTTAAGGTAGCTGTCCCCAGAGCCTCTCTCTGCCCTCTGTGCCTTGTCAAGCTTCTAATCAGATGGACCATATTGTGGACTTTGGTATCAGCATGCCTCTTTTACCCCTTTAGGGTCAGAGGGCTGGGGCCCCATACCGTTCATCCCTACCTGCTTCCCCATCCCTTGTGGGTTCTGTGCACCTCCCCATACCCCACAAGGAGCCCTCGAAGAGGTAAAGACTTTGAGGGTACCATCTGTTTAATTTCTGTTCTCTGATGGAAACAGCAGTCATATTTGACTAAGATGCTATCTGTAAAACAATGTGAAGATGAGTGTGGAGATAACCATATCCATTCCAGTCAAAACTTTAACAGAAATATTAGGAAACTTAATAGAATAAGTCTGTATTTCATCTGAAAGAAAAAAAAAACATTCAAGGCCAGATGCAGTGGTGCATGCCTGTAATCCCAGCTACTTGGGAAGCTGAAGCAGGAGGATCATTAAGTTTGGGTTCAGTATGGGCCACTTAGTGGAGATTGTCTCAAAATAAGAAGTAAAGCCAGGTATGAGTAGCCCACACCTATAATCCCAGTACTTGGGAGGCTGAGACAGGAGGATCATAGGTTCAAGACCTACCTCAGCAACTTAGTAAGACTCTTAGGAACTTCTGTTTCAAAATAAAACAGGCTGGAGGTATAGCTCAGAGATAGAATACCCTTGGGTTAAACCCCCAGCTTAAAAAAAAAAGAAAGAAAGAAAGAAAGAAAGTAAAAGGGCTGGGAGCTCACTGGTATAGCACCACTAGATTCAGTCCATAGTACTGAAAAAAATTAAGAAAGTAGGAAAATTCTGGAAATATTTTTAAAAGTAAAAGTAATGCCAGAGCTCTTAATTGATCAGATATTAAGTTCAATTATAAAACTTTACTATCTGAAACAAAGTAACACTAGTACAAGAGTATAAGAAAGGATATATAGGAATATAGTTTACTAAAATGGTAATATTTCTAATAATTATGGAAAATAATGAATATTTAATGAAAGATGGTAGGGTCACTAGCTAGCTATTTACAAAAACTAATAAGCTGGATCCACAACCTCGTTACTTATTACAATAAGTTGCAGAGGAATCAGGAATTCTAATGGGAAAGGGAACCAAACAATAAAATATGAGATGAAAGCATATTTGAATATTTGTATAATCTTGGAACAAGTGTGCAGGTTCTTTCTAGGTATGTAAAAAAAGAAAACAAGAAATAATGTAAAATGAATTACTAAGTTTTATCATGTAAAATACAAAATTCTGTATACCTAAAAAACATCTATGACCTATATGAGAAAAAATCCTGACAAAACTAGTTACTGGCAGAACTGTGGATTAGAGCCTGAAGAACTTTCCTGCTGAACACAATTAAAAGTTCTGGAAAAAATACTTTAAAAGGTTTCTACATATTCTGCTGAGATGGCCAAAAATTAAGGAATTTGTAGAGGTCAAAAGTGAAATGTAGCCCAGGCATAGTGGCACATGCCTATAATCCAAGTACTTGGGAGACTGAGACAAGAGGATTGCAAATTTGTGGCCAGCCTTAGAAACTTAGCAAAGCCCTCTGCAACATAGACCCTGTTTCAGAATAAACAATAAAATAGGGATGGGGATGTAGCTCAGAGATAGAATCCCTAGTACCCTCCCATCAAAAAAAAAGGGAAGAGCTGGCGTGGTGGCGCACGCTTGTAATCCCAGCATTTTGGAGGCTGAGACCGGAGGATCCGGGTTCGCAGCCAGCCTCAGCTACCTGGTGAGGCACTCTGCAACTTAGTGAGACTCAGTTTCAAAAAATAAAGAATAAAAAATAGGGCTGGGGGTATAGCTTGAAGGTAGAATGCCCCTGAGTTCAACCCCCAGTACCGCAAAAAAAAAAAAAAAAAAAAAAAAAAAAGAAGTGAAATGGAGTGGGACCCCGTGCTATACATGAGCCCTGACATGGTCTTCTCTCTACTGCATTTGGAGGCCATGGTGATGCAGTTCCTCTCTGTGGTGGTTGTGTAGGGAGAAAGGGACAGGAGAAGGCAAAGTCCTGCTCCTTAAACTGCACAGTAAATGGGAAATAAGCTCTGTGGCATGGAAGGGGACAGCAAGAAACTTGCCTGTGACCAAGTGGACAGGGAGACCCTTCCCCTGAGGATTCGTGCCCCTCTCCCTAGGGGCTGTGCAGCCAGAACTTTCACTGCCTCATGGAGTGTGGCCCAGAAACTGCTAGCTGGCAGTGGCTCCAGGCAGCTGGTAAAAACAGTGCAGATCTTTGCTGAGGGCATGCAGATTCCAACTAGGCCTAAGGAACTCCCAGAAATCATGTTCCACAGAAAATGCATTTGCAGCCAAAAGAGGAAAGAAGGTACCAGCTGCAAGAGCCTGCAGACAGAGCTGACAAAATCCTTCTTCGATACTGGATTATCAGACACAAACTACAAAATAACGTATTTAACATGTGTAAGTAAAAATAAGAGAAGCTTAGAAATATAGGAAAGGAACAAAAGATGATTAGAAGCAACCAAGCTGATTTGGCAAAGAAGCAATAGAATTCTATAAATGAACCATATAATAATTAATATAAAAACTCAGTGGGTGGGTTAAATGGAAGATTAGACACAGCTGGAA
Source organism: Graphiurus murinus (assembly GCA_004027655.1). NCBI lineage: Eukaryota > Metazoa > Chordata > Mammalia > Rodentia > Gliridae > Graphiurus > Graphiurus murinus. Next base: position 64,637 of record PVLC010003553.1, on the reverse strand, counting down.
AGAAATTAGGATCCTGGAAGATAGATTGAAAGAAATTATCCAGAGTGCCACATAGAGTGTCAAACAGAAAATTTAAAAGCACAGTTAAGAGACATAGAAGACAGACAAAGTCTTTAATATATCTAACAGGAGTTCCAAATGATTATACTACATGAAAAGCAGTAGTTGATGAGTTGATGGCCAGAATTTTTCAGAATTATAGAGAGACATCCTTATATTGAAAAAGTTCAATGAATTGTAGGGAAATAAATAAAAACAAAGCCATGCCTAGATATGTCTGGTGAAATTTCAGAACCCTGAAGATAAGGAGTTTAAAATCAGTCAGCAAGATTGTCTCCAAAGAACAGCAGTCAGACTTACAACTTATGTCTCAATAGCAGCAATGTCCCTTGTGAAAAAAGAGCATCATGTGCTAAAAGAAAATTTGCAAACATAAAACCTTTAAAAAATGAGAGCAAAATAAGAAAAATCTCTCAAGTAAACAAAAACTAAATGAGTTTACCCCCAATAGATACTTACTGAGGGAAATTCTGAAGTAGATGTAAAATAATTCCAGAAGGTGAATATAGGATAAACCTAAGGAAACAATTGTGAAAAACAGTGATAATAATGTCTAATATATGGAGTTAAAAAAAGATAGAAGTGACATATTGGGCAATTTCAGTATTTAGTTTTGGATGGTATAATTGGTGTTAAAGTATTTATTTACAGAGTTTGTATCATTTGGAAGAAGAGTAATAAAATTAACTTTAAACTTTGAAAGCTAAACTATCAAGATAGCTAGGGTTACCACTGAAAGAATAGAGAATAATTTCCAAACTTATAGAGGAAGGTAATGGAATGAGAGAAGTTGGTGGGGGCACTAAAATGCACTGAGTAGTCATCCTTCTATCCACAGAGGTTCATAAAGGACCTCCAGGGATATCAATATCCAGGGATACTCAAGTCCCTGATAAAGAATGGAGTAGTATTTGAACACAACCTACAGAACCCTTCTATATACTTTAAATCATGTTTCAACTACTTGTGATACCTAATATAAATGTCATATAAATAGTTATAATATTGTACTTTAAGGGAATACTGACAAGAAAAAATTCTGAACAAGTGCAGTTTTTATTCTGAAACATTACTGATTTGAGGTTAGTCGAACCCATGAATGTGGAGCCAGCAGATATGAGAGCCAGTTATGTATACATAATATACGTGTTATAGTTAAATATAAAATGTCCCCTAAAGAGCTCATTTATTAATTCAGGGTTGATATAATTGAATCATGAGGGTTGTAGTCCCAGATGCATATAAATCCATTGTAACAGATTTACCTGTGTGGTATCTGGTACGTCAGTTGGGTGTGGCTGGAGGAGGTGGTCCCTGGGGGTGTGACCTTGGGCTTATATATGGTTCCCCCTCCCCTTGCTCACTCTCTTACATCCAGCCTCCGTGATGTGAGGAGCACAGCCCATGTGCTCTCCCTCCGACCCCCACCGCTATGCCCTGAGAGCCACATTTGGGCTCAGCCTTACATAGACTGAGCCCAAACTTTAAGAAAATAAATCTTTCCTTTAAGTTATGTGGTCAGATATTTTGATTATAGCTGCAAGAATGCTGGTGGATTCAACATATGCAAACGTGTGTGTGTGTATGTGTGTATACATAAACATAAAATTCAAAAACCCATGGAGTCTGGACACACACCATGACCGTGTTGTGTGGTGTCTCCAGCTATGGTCAGTAGTTGATCACAGGTGGGACATAGGGGTGCCTCTGATTGCTGAGAGCAGAGTGTTGGAAGAGTACCAGTTCTCAGCATCATAATTGGTAGCTGAAGGGTCAGTGGTGATAGAGACAAGCCAGGGTTATGGCCTAGACCCCTCCCTCTTTCTCTGGCATCAGTTGAGCCTGGGAATCTTACATGAGCAAGAAAGGGTCCTGTGAGTAAGAAAGAATTGTGGAATTTTCACTGTCTAGGGAGGGGCTGACCTAAATTACATTTAACTTTCAAAATTAAGCCAGGCATGGTGGCAAATGCTTGTAATCCCAGTACTTGGGAGGCTGAGATAGAGGATTGCAAGTTCAAGTCTAGCCTCAGCAACTTTGCAAGGTCCTCAGCAATTTAGTGAGATCTTGTTGCAAAGTAAAAAATAAAATGGGGCTGGTGATGTAGCTTGGAGGTAGAATGCTCCTAGGTTTAATCCCCTGTACCCAACAAAACAAAATAAACAAAACAAAAAGGAGATGTTTGTTTTGGAAAAGAATTTAAAATATCTCACCCAAAATGTTAATACTGATGATTGGGGGTTGATTTCAGGTGATTTTCAGCTTATTTATGTTTTTCTTTATTATTTTTAGATTTGAAAACCCAGGTATATATAAACTAAATTTAAACAACTTCAAGATATAACAAAGAGAATTTTTCTGTGATTTTAGAAGACTAGTGTTTGCTATATCCTAGAAGTTCCCCTAAAAATATTTTTTGTTATAGTTTATAATGTTCTAATTATATATTATTGTTATCACTTTTCTATGTATAAGTTAGTATTTGAAAATCTTTCTCTAGTTGAGATTATTTTATCAAAAGACAATCTATAAGCTGGGCGTGGTGGCGCACGCTTGTAATCCCAGTATTTGGGAGGCTGAGACTGGAGGATCTGGGTTTGCGGCCAGCCTCAGCTATCTAGTGAGACCCTCTGCAACTTAGTGAGACCCTGTTTCAAAATAAAGAATAAAAAAAAAATAGGGCTGGGGGTATAGCCCTAAAAAAAAAAAAATAGTCAATCTATAATTTATGCAGTCATATCACACTAAGTCATCTTCTGTAATTATTCATAGGCATAAATAATTGGTTTTCTTTTTCTTTTTTGTACTGGGGAATTGAACCCAGGGGCATTCTACCTCTGAGCTACATTCCCAGCCCTATTTTATTTCTTATTTTGAAATAAGATTTTACTAAGTTGCTGAGGCTGGTTTCAAACCTGGATCCTCCTCAGACTCCCAAGTACTGGGATTACAAGTGTGCATAACCACACCTGGCTGTATTTATTTTTTTATTTTGAAAGAGGATCTCTCTATGTTGCTGAGGCTATGAACCTGTGATTCTCCTATCTGAGCCTCCCAGCGATTACAGGTGCGCATTACCACACCCAGCTAAATTGTGTTCTTAAAAGTAGAAAATCAATTTAGAGAAATGGCCACAGTGGAGACCATCTTTTTGCTCATTGCTTTCCCTTCCTTTAGATACAGAACTAGACAACAGTTCTCAGCTTTCCTTATAGTGAGGTGACTAAGTTCTCTCCTCTCCCTATCTGGCCGTAAAACCTCTTCCATGTTCCTTTTTCCTTCAGGCTGTCTGCACCCCACCTTTCCACCAGAAATCACAAAGCCATGTGCAGAAATGCCAGAGACAATGTCAATGTCCTCTCCTCTCCTCTCCTCTCCTCTCCTCTCCTCTCCTCTCCTCTCCTCTCTCCTATCCTTCCTCCCCTCCCCTCTCCTCTTTCTCCTCTCTTCCTCCCATACCGGGGACTGAACCCAGCAGCATTTTACTTCTGAGCCACACCCCTAGTACTTTTTATTTGGAAAGAGTCTTGCTAAGTTGCTGAGGCTGATTTCAAACCTGTGATCTTCCTGTCTCAGCCTCTCTCTCTGTCTACTCTTCTGGGAGTAGCCACCATGCCCGACTTACTCCAAACCTCTCTAGACCTTGAGGTGAGCAGGAAACTAACTATGTGCTATTGAGCCTTGATTCTTCAAGTGTATTTGTTTCTACCATCTTGCCCCCTTTACTCAAACAATGGCACATTCTCAACAGTTTCTCAGAAATGACCTCCGTATGATGGTTTTGGTTTGTTTTTTTTTTTTCCCCCTCTAATGGCTTCTTGTAAAGTCCCCTTCAGATGAATCCTCCAACACTGTGTGGTGTTTCACCCATGAATGTCAGATTTACCTCATTAGTTAATTTGATCTCCTGGGTGCGAAACTGTTCATCTTTTCGCTCAGTGTGAAACAGAGGCACACTCTGTGGGCTGCATCTCAGATGCCAAAAGTTAAACAGAGCAGCGTTTTCCACCAGCCCCGTTTGTTACAATTGTGGATGGGAATGTGAGCTGGAAGCTGAAGCTGCAGTTTAGAAAGTGCAAAAATAGCTGCAACAAGTCTTATATTTAGCGGAAACCAAAGGTTTAAAATGACAGTTATAACAAAAACGAAAACTAAATAACATGTGCTGTTCTGGAATAGGCTTGCGGAGACTTCAGAAGGGTTGTCTTCTTCTAGAACAGGCCCATGTTTTGACTGCTCTTCTTGAGCCTGTCTCAGATATTACTCAAGTGCAGCTGAGCCTTTTATACATAGCCCACAAGTCTGTCTCCAGAAGCCTTGGGAAATAATGTGAATATTTGCTAAAGTTTTCTGGAAGGCCCACTGCAGGGCTTTATTCACAGAAATTTTTTAAGATTCCTCTTCACCCATCCACCCCTACCAAATCCCTACAGCACTGTACAAATATCTCTTCCTATTCCTTCCTCTTTCCTCTCCCTCTTCTTTTGCTAGTCCTTCTCTGTTCTTTTTTATATAAATGTTGTTACAGTTTTTGCAGATACTTCACTCCTTCTTCAATACACTATTTCCCTAGGAAGGTTCATGGAAGGGGTCATGGGCTTGGAAAGAAAGAGATTGTGAATGGCCCTCCATATCCATAGGGTGGTTCTGTGGATTCAACCAACATCAGATAGAAAATATTCAGAAGAAAAAAAATGCATTTGTATCGAATATGTACAGACATTTTTTTCTTGTCATTATTCCCTAAACGATATAACAACAATTTGCATAACATTTATATTGTATTAGGAATTTGAGTAATCTATAGGTGATATAAAGTGTACAGGAGGGTATGTGTAGGTTGTATGCAAATGCCATTCCACTTTACATAAGCGAGCTGAGCATGTGTGGATTTGAGTATCTGCAGGGAAGATTTCGGAGCCAGTCCCTCACAGTTACTAAGGAATGACTATATTAATCTTTTTTTTTTTGCCTGTATCTTAATGATATCTAAGCTTTATGAGTTTGTATTGTTGATCATCATCTTTTCTTTGCTCTTTCTGCTTTTCATTGGGAAGCTCCTCGTTTCACAACATCACTGTGGCCTTGTGACTGTGGAAGGGCAAGGCCCCAAAATTGGGGTGGTGATACTTGATTTCAGCTGTTATCAATATCAATTCTTTGTTACCAGTTTTGGAGTGCTCCAGTCCACTGACATAAACAGCCTAGGACTGACTGAAAAGCTTTTACATATGCAAACATTTATCTTTAAATGTGCAATTTTCATTTTGGCGTAGGATCCCAGTGCTGTGGAGTTCATAGAAGAGCAGTTCTATAAGGCTCATTGTCCTTGTCCTGTGTTGCTTGAAGACAAGTTCTTATTCAGGTTATTTGCCCAGAGCTTTCCTTGCAGAAAAGCAAATTGGAACCTCTGTCCCAGCCCCACAACCCACAATAGTGTGATTTTCCCAGATCTGTTATTAGAATGATGGTGGTTATTGGCACTGGTGTGTGTGTGTGTGTGTGTGTGTGTGTGTGTGTGTGTGTGTGTGTGTGTGTGTGTTACTGGCCTGGGCTACTATGAGCCAGAGAGAGCAGGTGAGAACCAAAGTCCTCTGAGTTAGCAGTCTAGAGTCCTAGTCCTGGATGATTCACTTCATGTCACTTATTGGAGGACAGGGCTCTCAACTAGAACTGGGGGTCCCCAGGGCTCAGGTTTCTGCTGCTCTTTTCCCTTCCCTTGACCCCTCCACTAGGTGCCCCCACCTCCCTGAGTGCCGGGTCCCTGGCAGCCCTGATAGCATCACGTCACCTACCATCATCTCCTTTGTGACCTTTGCAGTTGGCAAATGAGCTGGCATTCTTTTCCTCTCTAATCCTTTACCCCTGAAGTGAAATCGAGCGCCACATTAATCACCCCAGGTTCCACATGCCTTGCTTTGACTGTCTTTTGTAGTTCTTTGCTGTCTAATATTACATGCATTGAGAAGCATGGCCACCTGCCCTTTCAGAACTCTTTATGTTCTCCAAACCAGCATGACATAAGCTCGTTTAGATAAAGGGGCCCGGCCTGTTCTGGTAACTTCTGTTTGGCTTATTTGACTTTGGTGAGATCACATTAAAGTTTCATGCTTTTTGGGTGTGTAAAATTGATGTAGCCCAAATTAGTTGGCTGATCCATGCATTTTTGCTCTATTGTTTGAAAACTACTATCTCTGGCAAGCTCCCTAGTGGATAAAACTTTGCCTGCATGGATCTTAGACAAAACACCACGGTTCGTAGTTTTCATAAAAGTATATACATCTATAGAGAAAAAAAGTTATCTGAAAACTCAGACAAAATGGCTATTTTTACATAGCCTTTATTTGTTCTTCCTATCATTTCTAAAGAATGTACATCCCACAGTGATGTGGGTGATCTAATGGCATTTTGTACCAGTGGTGTTAAAAATTAGAGTGACAGACTTAATCTCACACTCTGTAGTTGCTTTCTAAAATAAACACATGAAAGCATATCCTGAAAATGCTTCAAGTAGGAAGGTGATGTGGTCGCCTCAAATACCAAGATCATTCGCTGCAGACTAATTCTTGCAATTATTAGTATAACAGATGTTCACCTTAGACATTTGCTTATAGACATTTTGATGCATTTAATAAGAACCTGAAGCCTCCTAATTTAATTATGTGTATTTTTATGAAGTTGAAACTAAACGTAAGGAAGTTTAATACCATGAGTAATTATTAGCAATTTTCCTTTTGTACTTGGCTCAGCAGAATATATACAACCCCATTCTCAAGGTAAAGAAAAAAAAATTCCAGTGGTTTAAGAAAAGTGTATGAGTCTGTGTGTTACAGAAGCAGTATTATGTTAGCTTGGCTGGCTAACCCTCCATCTCAGGCCTCTTTTGTGTCCCCAACAAAAATTCCATGCTGTTTCCCTCTTTGAAGCTCTCATGTATGTTGCTCCTGGTCCTTGATGCTCTCCCACCCCTCCACGCCTCCTTCTGCCTCCTTTTGCCCATCCTCTTGGCTTCAATTCAAGTCACCACCCAGGAGGGCTCCCCTGACCTCTATCAGCTCAGTTGGCCTGCCAGGATATCCTCCTCCTCCTCCTCCTCCTCAAGCTTGTACTTCCTATACGAAGCACACTTACCATATGTTTGTCTTCTCTGTTGGATTATAGACCCCTCTAGGGAAGGGACTATATTTGCTTGTTGAGCTTTGCATCCCCAGTTTTTAACACAGTCCCTGGAATTATTGAATGAATGGGTTTATGTTAAGGATTGACATCAGAACAGCTGATGGTTTCTTGCATCTAATTGTGATACTTTCACAACATATATGGAGTTTTAAAAAAGGTAACAGTTGTCAAAGAATCAACCAGATCACTTGCTAACAGATCCCTTGGTCTTCTTTCATTAAACACTTTGTTCATTAATTATTTCTTACATTGTTGAAGTCAGTTTTATATTAAGTATCATACAGGACACTGAAAGTATTGGTAATTAACAAAACAGCTCTTGTTCTCAATAAGCAAGTTAATAATATATATATACGCTGCTAAATCTGTACAAAATGGTAATGTGAGAAACTTCTAACTTTGGAAGGATTAAACTGCAGGAATAAAAAGGGGAGACTGGGAGAAACTTTATAGTGGAGTGCTTTAGTAATAACAGGCACATTTGCTTTTTAAGCTGTCTAAAAATCTACTTGTAATATCGCTATCCATGGAATGGGGAAGGCATACCTTCAGGAAGGTTACACACACCAGGTTCAGATCAGCTGCAAAAAGTCTTTTTCTTACCTTCAGTAAGACTGGAGCATAATGCCTCTTCACCAAATGACAAAATTCAGAAATTTCCCAAACATTATTCCAAACCACACAGCTAACTACTAATCAAAGGTGTGAAAGATAGTTTTATGAGTGGACTACTCTCCTTAAAACTTCACACATTCAGAATTAAAAAGAGCGCACTATAATTTTTAGATCTTGTTAAAAGGCCTATTTTAAACAAAGTGATTGTTTTGGCAAAAAGAAGGCTTGTCAAAGTCACTACTTATGTATTGTGCTTCTGTTTTTCCCTAAATTCAGAAAGAGAGGAGGGAACTAACAGGAAGCCAAGGGAAAAACAAAAATGATGAACGTTGTTATTTTGCAGAGACCTAACGGCTTCGGAAGAACTCATGTCTTGTACATACCATACTTAGAGAAATCTCAGGAGCCTTCCTAACATGGAGGGCTTGACAACCTGCTCGTCTGTGTAGGAAAAGCATTTCTAGAGGGAGCAGTACCGGGGAAGTCAACCAATCTCAGGGGACCTGAACTCCTGTCAACCATTGGCCATTTTGACCAAGTATGGCAGCAAATGCTCATGTTTAAACTTAGCCACCTTGAATTTATATGTGTGATTATCTGATAACACTATAATAATAAAAGTGAAGCAGAGATGACAAGATGACAGGAATTCAAATGAGAAACATATCCATTTTCATCTTTGGTATGTAGGTGTTTTGGAGATTCATAGCATCTTGGAATGAAAAAGATGAAGCTGGGTGTGGTGAGAGTCTTCTATGACAACAACTGCAAAACTGCATATGGAAGCCTGGGTAAGGCAGGTGTTCAGTTCTGGCCTTTGGTGTGCTTCTAGGAGGCAGTTCTGTCCTCAGGGGGACAGTACAGTGTAAGATCACAGAATTTGAGAATGCTTAGATTTTCATCCTGTTCACATCTTATTAGATGACCAGGACTTAGCTACTTAACTTCTCTACATAATAGTTTCTTCACTGCTAAAATGTGGCTCCAGTGGTGATTCCTTCTCAGGCTGTTATAAATGGATGTCACACACATGAATACTAAGAAAGGTGCCTGACATGGAAGGGTGTAACCCACACTTGCGAATGTTTTCATTAGTCCTTGCATTTCCATCTGTTTTGAATGAGCTGCTTTCCTGCTGAGACCCAGGCAGCGCTCCACCCCAGGTCCTTAGCAGTGCCCTTTCCCACAAGGCTTTTTGCCTGTCTAGACCACTCCTTTCTATGATAGGGCTGATTTATTTCAGTTGCAAGACCTACTGCAGGCACATGAATAAACCAAGACAGTTATTATGTCCCTTAAAGAGATAAGGGAGCAGAATGTGATGGCATGAAGTCAGTGATAAGCCCCAAGGCTAGGATGCCCACTTATGATTCCATAAAACCACACAACACAGATTCTAAGAGTGATAAAATCCTTCAGGGCTCACATACGCCAACCTCCTACCTGAGTAATAGATTCTTTTATTACCTGCAAGTGTCACAGACAGTCTGGCCTTTGCTTGCTGAGGTGACTTGGCAGGGGAGTGAAGAGAGTGAGTGGACAGGACAGGAGCCATGGCTGCTGGTCAGGTCCCCCCTCAGATGGAGGGCAAGGGGTTCCAATCCCATCAACTCCAGTGTTTCTCATAAGAACTTGCTTGTATTCTAAAGGCTCCATGGCTTTACAGCCTTGAAGGACAGTCCGTTTCATCCCTAGGCAGCTCTGTACTAAAATGTTCTCCTATATATACTCTTATTATTTTTGTCTGTTGGCCATAGCTCTATCCTCTGGAGACACAGAGAAGTAGTTCATTATCTTTTCTATATGAATCTTTTAAAGACTTGCAGGCAGCTCTCCTGTCCTGAGTCTTCCTTCTCCCAGAAAATAGATACACTTATGCATTTGTATTGCTTCAAGACCTTACTATCAAGGACTCTTGCTTCTTCTTCTTCTTCTTTTTTTTTTTTGTATTAGGGATTAGACCCAGGGGTGTTCTACTTGTAAGCTATACCCCCAGCACTATTTTATTTTTTAGTTTGAAATAGGGTCTCGCTAAGTTGTCGAGGCTGGTCTTGAACCTGCAATCATATTTTAGCCTCCCAAGCACTGGGATTATATGCACGCGATACCATGCCCAGGTAGATTTCTGCTTCTTAACTCTCCTTGTGCGCAGTGGGTCTGATCCACCTACCCTCTCAGCCAGTGTGCACTGTGTTGGCTCACTGGGGACCACGGCCTCTGAAAGTGGTTACCACCCCCGTTAGATTCATGAAACTTACAGTAAAGGAAGTATCCAAATCAACCAAGATGCCAACACCAGGGCCCAGGTTACTCTAGTATGGCTAACAACACTGGAAATTTCAGAGTTCAGGCAAGGCCTGGTATCTCATTCCTGAGGTTTAGGAAAGGTCAAGATGCACAAACATCGTGTATATATGGGCTATCATTCTGGGACTGGATCAAGGGTTGCTATTTTTAGGACATCTAAAGCTGTAAGCGGGCTGCACTGTCCCTAGGAATGAGGCTTCAGTCCCCTTTGTCATCTTCTGTGCTGCCAGAAGCTGCACTCCCAGCTTCTCCTAAAAAGGGGAAGGGTGTGTTTACTGTGGGGAGTGAAAACTGCCCTTCGTTAGCCCCCATGTCTCTGTGTTTCTTGTTGTCTCATCTATCCCTCCACTTTTCTGCTCAGAATTTTGTCTTGTGAAAGACCCATCTCTTCTCACCTCTGCCAGGGGGCCTGGAGAGCCTTTGGTCCATGTAGTGACCTTAGCATTAAAGGGAAAGTCGCTCCTCTTGGAGCCCAGGTGGCATTCCCACCAAGAAACTCCAGGAAGGGGGGCAGTGCTTTTCAGGGCTGAGTTCGGGGAGGTCATGGATACATGCAGGTTGTTGCTATCCAATTCTCCATTAGTAGACTTTCAGCTCCTATATGCCAGCTGTAAATTATAACTCAAATATCCAATACTGATATTGAAAGAGTAACACTTTGCTGTCACCTTCCACATAAAGAACTAAAAGGATGTTCAGGAACAAGGAGATAAATGTGACAGAAGCCAAGGGTCTCAGGAAGACTGGATCTTGTCAAAATCTAACGTCACCTTCCTCCTGCAGTTTCTGAGGCATGCCCAGAGAACAGTCATCCTCCATGAGGTTATCCTGTGTGAAGAGGATGCTTGGCCTCTGCAAGCACCTGCTATTCCCACGTGCCACCATCTTCATGCTTGATAATGTCCAGGCAGTGTGCCTGTTCCTACATAAATGTGCCCTCTGACTCATTGGACAGAAGTTGTTAAGCTTATTCTCTAGAGAGAGGAGTAGGAGAGAAGCTATTACAACACCAGAAAGATTCCTTTCTAGGTAGGTTCACAAAGTGCCTGAGAGGAACCAGTTCCCAATGAGTGCCAGGCTAAAAGAATTCATCATTGGAGATGTAAGTAGAAAATTGGTGAACCTGGTGAATACACAGCATTTCAACATTCTGGGCCCCAGAAATTACTAAGGAATGAGGCTGGATGCTTATTGAGGAGGTTTTTTAATCTCTAAGAGACCTTCAGTTCTCAAAAAGTGAGATGCAACATTTAATCTCATGGAGGCAGTAAATATTCCACAGAGAATATGTGGAGTGACTTCCAGGACTTTTTAACAGACTTTTTTTTTAAACAATGACTTTTTTTTCCTTTTTAAATCAGGTTTATTTTCTTCAGGTCAGCAGTCCTTTCTCTTGGGGAGAGGCTGTGGAAGGAGAGGGTAGCTGCTACAAGCTATAATTCAGGAGGGTGATACAAGGAAGGTCAGGCAGGACAGAATGATGTGTGAGATCACGTTAGAAATATCACCAGATTCCTCTGGGAGTTATAAAGGTGCCTTAATTCTTGTCCTTGCCAAACATCCTGTAATAGTATGACAAGATTTTATTTATTATCACAGTCAAATTGGACTGGTGAGCTGTGGGTAGGCCACAGGTGTGAGATGTCAGTCATGGCTCTTCAAATCATCAGGATGGCTCTTGTTAGATCATTAAGACAAGGAAGGGACTTAAGATGAGACCCTCCAAAGAAAATGTCAGTTTTTTTTTTTTTTTTTTTTCAGGCTGGAGAGGCACCTGTTTGCTTCTACTGGGTTCCTAGTTGGTTTTGCATTGAAAGGGTCATGTATTTGTGCCTGAAACAAGAGAAGGAATGAAGTATTCCATTTAAAATCAAGCTTCCCTGATGGGTTGGGTACTTTAATTATGAAGTCTAATAAAAATTATGAAGTCTAATAAAGAATCTAGTTTTGATGTATTTTAATGGAGAATGCTTTATTATATATATTAAGGTTTGAAAGGAAATAGTCTGTAAAAATATATTTAGACATTTCTATATACTAATATATATATATATATACATAATTATATCTGCCTTTACAGATGTGAATTGTATTACATATACATGCTATTAAATATTTATGGTTAATCTGCTTTTTGATGTGAAGATGGGTCTATTGCATCAGGACCAGCCATGTCTGTGAGAAAGCAGACAGGCACTTTGGGGAGAAATTAACTGGTATATAACTATTTGAGAACATAAACTTGTTCTCAAGAAAGAATTCACCAGAATATTTACTTCAATCTTCTTGTGTTATTATAGCTTCCTAGCATAAATCTAATATTTGACTACAATTCATACCTACTCAGAATATATTAAGATTAGATAGATTTTCACTGAAGATTCATCCTTAAAATAAGTTCTAGTAACTCAGTTAGAAATTAAGGAGGAAAGAGAAATTTTTAGAAATAGATTTTTAGTTCATATATAACATAGGATAAAAATGCCATGTAAAGTGTAAAATATCAACCTTTAAATACTGTCAAAAAATCTAAGTAACATAATACTTACTGAAATACTTTAAAAAGCTGTTGTAAAAAAAAATGAATAATTTGCCCCAAAGAGATAATCCAGAAATTTGGTTTCCAATTGTATCATCAGAAAGCCTTTTAAAAATTAGATTTCAAATAGGAAAAGCATATTAATGTAAATCTGTGGGAACATGCAGAATGTTGGTAATATGAATTGTAAGAGGCAATATCTGGGTCTTTCAACACTTTTGTCGAATGGTTTAGGTTTCAGAATGAATGGTAAAGGGGAAAAAATCTATCATTTTATGGGTTCTTGAAAGAAACCAAGTTTCCTTTTAAGTTCTTGTTTCTTGCAGATGCCTAAAGGGAAACTACTGAAGTAAAATATGACACTAAAATATAATTAGCTACATAGGACACAGAGACCTCTATAGTTAAACCCTAATTAGAGGATACTGCTGACTTTTGTACTGCCTCAGACCCCACCCCAACCCTAGTTAGACATTCCCCTTCTATCCACTTCAAAAGGCAAAGGTGTATTCAGAAATAATGAGTTTTTATGGATTAAGGTTCTATTATTTGCATTTTATGGAGGCGATTTGGATCTAGTTCTGAAATTCCATCCAATCTCTGTGGTTTGTTGGCAACTTCATGGGTTTTGCTAAATGGCAGCTCTTAGACCAAAATGGTTGAACAATTTGGCCCTAGGATGTATTTTAAGAACACTCATGCCTGGCAAGGACCTATAATAGCTACCATTTAACAATTCACCAAAATGAGTCCTGGGTTGCTGCCAAGTACAATTCCAGAATTTCAAAACTTTTAATAATTAATATGAAAGAAAAAGAAAGTGGATGTCACTTTCTTTTTTGGTGTTCAATTGAGTTAGCAGTTTAAATAGTAGGACCCATTACTTTCCAAAAGTCATAAGGTCTAAACAAGTTAACCATGAAACTAATCATCAAATGTGCTTCTAATATACATGTGTTTATGTGTAAAAGAAAGCTTAATATAGTGGAATGTAGCACAGAGGTAATATAGCCAAACAATTTAGTTTCTAACTAGTGAACTCAGATCTACATTGCATTGTGATATTTTAAAATAAAAATGAATCACCCAGGAAATTATTTGTGACTAAGTTAGCATTTTAAAGTCATGAATAACTCCTATTAAATAAATAGTACAGTAACAAAAGAGTTTTGGAGTAACTTGGTATGAACAATTGAATTTTCCAAATTTATCAGAAAATTTTAATATAAATTACTGAATATCTACTTTCTCATATAAACCCTAGGTATTTTTCTTAAATTAAAATATATAAATTGTACATATGAGGTTCCATGCTATGTTTTGATATTTTTATACATTGTGTAATGTTCAAATTAATGTAAACCTATCTCTTCAAACATCTATCATGTCTTTATGGTAAAAATTCAAAATCCTTTCTCCTATCTTTTAAAAAATATATAGCCCATTACTATTATCTATAGTCACCCTACTGTGCAATACAACACCAGGACTTATTTCTCCTATTTAACTGTAACTTAATATTCATGATCAACCTCTAGTAACCCTCCTTTTCCTAGGCCACCACTTCACACTCATCTTCTATGAGATCAACTTTTTTAGTTTCCACATATGAGTGAGATCAGGTGTACTTTCTTTCTGTGCTTGTCTTATTTCACTTAACATAATGACCTTCATTTCAATCTGTGTTACAAATGACAGGATTTAATCCTTCTTAATGGCTGGATATTATTCTGTTAAGCACTAATTTGTTTTTGTTTTTTTTTAAAAATATATTATGATCAAGCCGGGCGTGGTGGTGCACGCTTGTAATCCCAGCATTTGGGAGGCTGAGACCGGAGGATCCGGGTTTGCGGCCAGCCTCAGCTACCTAGAGAGGCACTCCACAACTTAGTGAGACTTGGTTTCAAAATAAAGAATAAAAAAAATAGGGCTGGGGGTGTAGCTCGGAGGTAGACTGCCCCTGAGTTCAATCCCCAGTACCGCAAAAACAAACAAACAAACAAACAAACAAACAAACAAAAAAAAATATATATATATATAATGATCAACTGTTAAGTATGTTAAACTAAATGACATCTGTAATGGGATTGTTTCCATTCTTTTGAAATTATTTTAAATATTTGATTGGGAAAACTTGTTAGGAGTAGGCTTTTGCTTTTGGAAAATTTGACAGTTACTTAGATGTCTGTATGTTTGAGTCAGATCTTTTACACTGGTGGGAGTATGGGGAGGATATCTTTATGGGGTTTGTCAGTGTCCTGGCCTGAACATGCTTGTCAAAGGCACTGAGTTCTATCAGGTGTTTTTGAGTTGGCCACCTACCTGCTGCATTAGGGTTCTCCAGAGAAACAGAAACAACAGAATATGAATAGATATGCAGTAACAGCTTTTTTATTAGGGATGGGCTCAATTGAGAAGCCCCACTATCTGCCAGGGCCAGAATAGCTGGTGGTTCCAGTCCAAGCTAAAGGCCTGATGTTAGAGGGCAGGAGAAGATGGATGCCCAGCTGAAGGAGATAGAGAAATTTGCCTTTCCTCTTTTTCTATTCTATTAATTGTGCCTTTAAAAGATTGGATGATGCCCACTAAATTGCTAATTGTGATCCTTATTCAGTCTACTGATTCAATTCTAATGTCTTCCAGAAACACACTCACAGATATACCAAGAAATTGTCTTACCAGCATTCTTGGGTATCCCTTATCCAAGTCAAGTTGACATATAAAAGTACCAGTTATATCTGCTAATCCAAAGGAATACTATATTTTTTTTAACTTGGAAATATGAAATCGTAACTCCATGTCTGTCTGTTCTTAAAGGTCATAGCTATAGCCAGGTTTGAGGCCAGCCTCAGCAACTTAGTGAGCCTCTGTTTCAAAATAAAATATAAAAAGGGCTGGGGCTTAGAGGTATAATGCCCCTAGGCTTAGTCTTCAGTACCACACATACACCAAAAAGGTTACTGCTGCTGGGTGTGGTGGTGCACACTTGTAATCCCAGTACTTGGGAGGCTGAGACAGGAGGTTCGAGGCCAGTCTCAGCGACATAGTGAGTCCCATAGCAACTTAGCAAGACCTTGTTTAAAAAAAAAAAAAAAAAAAAAGGGCTGGTGGTCTAGCTCAGAGGTAGAATGCCTCTGGGTTCAATCCCTAATACATTCCTCCCACTCCCATACACACAAAATCATTGTTATAGTTTTTCCCTACTATTGGATAAAAGAAAACTATAAATTTTAAAATGCTAATTACACCCCTAGCTTTTGTTGAAGGGGCCTATAGCACGGAAATATATCCAATGGGTACTCAACCTCTTTCACCTGAGTTTTGCTTTTCACAACTATCAATACTTTTATTTAGGGCTGCTCAGAACCGGCTCCTGTCATTCAGGGAGAGGGAGAAGGAGAAAGAGAGGGAGAGGGAGAGGGAGAAGGAGAGGGAGAGGGAGAGGGAAGGTGGCTGGCTTGTTGGAGGGCAGTTGCTCTGCCCTGTCCTCCTACTTGAAGGTTGTCCTTCAGCTCCTGCAGACAGAAGCTCTGGGGCCTGACTACTCCATTGCTGGACTTTCCTCCCTTCCTCTGCCCCTGGGAGTCTCTGTCATTGTCTCTTCGCCTGCTACACTTCTCCCCTGTGGCTGCTTCCTAGCCTAAGTACCCTTAGTGTTCACCTGTATCTCGCATGTCTAAACTAGTTGAATTTTTCTTTCTGAAAAGTCCAAGTCTTTGCAAAATCACATTAAGAACAGATAGAATTCTTTCATTTAACTTTTTTTCTAATCGAAACAATTCTGCCTTGCTGTTATGGCCTCTGACTGCTTAAATGTGTAAAATGTCTTTCACCTTTCTTGATTTTTAAGATTTGTTTTCAAGAAAACAGGAATTGCAACTGGAGGGCAGAATGAACACTTCTGCCATACATGAAGGAACAAATTTACTCCTACATTGGCAATGGATAGTACTTGTTCCCCAATGTCTATTAACAGAGCCTGGTTCATAGTTCTAATTAATTAATTTTATTAACTTAGAGCTGAAAGGAGTTGGCAACTTAAACAAGGAAATAAAAAGCAGTAGACCTCATCAGACTAGTTCCATATAACTGCTTTTTAACTCAAAGTAAAAGAACAGTCACTTACTTATGACATGTAATAAAGCAAAGAGATGCCTAGACAGAATGTATAGCACAGATATCTGGAGCTTTAATATATTCTTCAAAGAATATGTTAATGAGAAAGAAGAAAGCAATTTTTTTTTTCATTTAGTGCAAATAGCAGTTTATTTACTTTGATATGGAATTAACAAAGGAATGATGCTGAAGTGAGGTACAATTGCAACATCTGCATATGAAAACTTTCCTTGAAATACTGATTCAGATCACTGTTAAGTTATTGATTGTCAGATCAAAGACAGTAAAATTCCAAGTTTGTTCACAGAAAAAAAAAAGTGATCTAGGAAGTTTCAAAATGGAAATTTTATTCTAGGGTCATTATTACTGGGGAGAAAATGTTCTCTTGACTAAGACTAAGCATTCTGGGCAGCACTGTAATGTGATAATATACATGCTTTATACAAAAGCACATGAGTTTTGCAGAGCTACTGCATGCATTCCTATTGTGTCACTTTTGCAAATGTGCTCAGTAGTCTCACAGTCCTCGACAGGGCCAAGTGAACATGAATTCAAGAATGATGATAAAGAGCTTACCGGACATTTCCTTATAGCTTTGATATGTTCAGTTAATATGTTTATGATGTTATATTATATTGGGGACACCTGGGCCTATAGAAATAATAGAAAATACATGGATATGTGGCAAGCCTTCAGGTCGATGATTTGACATTCATTAATGTTGAAATAGAAAGATAAAAATTGTAGTGACTTAGAAAGTCGGTATTTCCTTAAGGACACATTGCTGAACACATGGCCACCTACCTGCTCTCTAAAGCAATATGTATAAATTTAACCACCAAATTTAGAACAGATGAATACCAGGAGACAAAAAAAGCATTAAAGCCCATTATAATCTTGAACAAGCCAAAACTTCAAGTATGTAGAAAAAGCATCTCAATCACATATTTAGCTTTGTTTTTCTAATATATATCATAATTTAAAACTATATAAAGTGACTTATATAAAAGCGATTTTTCAAGTGTCATAGCTTAGAGCATGGCTTTATGTATTTGGCTTAATCATTTTTTTGCCAGTCTAATTTATAAAGCTCGTAATCTTGCCAGCAGGGCTTCAACTTCGGGAACTGATTCGCTTTTAGAAACAGAGCCAAGAAGTTCCATTTCCTTTTTTCTGTTGCTTTCCACATTACAGGCTTCCTTCTTCTCAACTGCCTTGATCCTCCCTGTAGACGTATGAGTGTCTAGATTATAATTAAGCTCCTTGGCGACTGGAGTCCTTGTGGAGTTGCAATTGATACTGTAGTGTGAACGTGACCCTTCTGTCAACTGCACTTTCTGATTTTCTGCAGTAAGAAGAGAGAAACATAAAATCCATCACAGTCATAGCCAACCAATGGGCACATAAAACATAAATTTAAAATAATTAATGAACACATCCTCTTAGGTAGACTAAGATGTCTATCGACAGATGAATGGATTACAAAACTATAGAATATGTACACAATGGAATTTTACTCAGCCATAAAGAAGAACAAAATCATGTTATTTGCAGGGAAATGGATGCAACTGGAAAACATTATGTTAAGTGAGATTAGTTAGTTACAAAGAGTAAAAAAGCGTATGTTCTCCCTAATATGCGGATGCTAGGGAGAAGATGGGGCATAAGAGTCTCCAGATGAAAAAGGAGAAACCTTGATAAGCAAAGAAGTTGACATAACTGAAGGGAATGGATGGGGGGGCGGAGAGGAGGACACTCTAATGCACATGATGTACTTTTACAAATATATCAAGGTCAATCTCTAAACTGAACTTGAGAAGGAGGGAGGGCGAGGGAGTGGGGTAGGAATTGGGGAAGGGGTTAAATGAGAAGTGTGTGCATATATGCCTTTATCAGCTTGTACTTAACAAAGATGTATGATTATAATGCACCAATTATTTAAAAAAATAAACTTGTAGAGGTTAAGAATAAACTAAAAATAATAGGAAACCTTTTGAATTTTTATTTTATTTTTTTGCAGTACTGGGGATTGAACTCAGGGGCGTTCTACCTCCGAGCTATACCCCCAGCCCTATTTTTTTTTTTTTTTTTATTCTTTATTTTGAAATCGGGTCTCACTAAGTTGTGGAGTGCCTCACTAGGTAGCTGAGGCTGGCTGCGAACCTGGATCCTCTGGTCTCAGTCTCCCAAATGCTGGGATTACAAGCGTGCGCCACCACGCCCAGCTTACGAAACCTTTTTAAAATTGGTGCATTATAATCATATATCTTTGCACACATTTCTCATTTAACCCTTAAGTCACCTTCTTTGCTCATCTAAGGTTTTTCCTTCTTCATCTAGAGTCCCTCTTATGTACCACTTTCTCCCTAGCATCCGCATATTAGGGAGAACATACGATTTTTTACTTTTTGTGGCTGCCTAATCTCACTTAACATGTTTTCCAGTTCCATCCATTTCCCTGCAAATGACATGATTTTGTTCTTCTTTATGGCTGAGTAAAATTCCATTGTGTACATATCCCATAGTTTTGTAATCCATTCATCTGTTGATGGACATCTTGGCTGGTTCCATAGTTTGGCAATTGTGAATTGTGCGGCTATAAATATAGATACACATGCATTGGTTTGATAGTTTGGTTTCCATTCTTTTGGATAGATACCCAGAAGTGGTATTGCTGGATCATATGGTGGGCTCATTCCCATTCGTCTGAGGATCCTCCATACTGCAGGAAACCATCTTGTTAGCACTAATGCTTATTTCCTTCTTCTTTTAGGCCTGAAATGCTGGTCACTAGGTATTATCAGGTTTTGGTCCCATATTTCATTTAGGTTTCTGCCAAAACACCAGTTGAGTGGAAAGGCCTCCCCTAACCATTCATCTAAAAATCACAGCTATACTTTTCATTGCTGTGTCCCCTTCTCCTCATTTTTTCTTTCACACAACTCATGAACACCAGATGTATCGTACTTATTTACTTGTCCATTATCTGTCTCTTTACTAGAATATATGCTCAACACCAGGAACATTCTTTAGAATATTGCCTTAGTTTCAGTGCCTAGAAGAGTCCTGGTGCAAAGTAAGTACTCTATAAATATGTATTGGGTAGAGACTATATGCACACATGACAACCCGAGGTAAGCCTTAGTGTGAATAATAACGTGCTTTTTTTTTTTTTTTTTTTTTAAAAACAACTCCAAGGAAGAAAGTTTCTAATAAGAATTTTAAGTCAATAACTTCCCTTAAAAGAAATAATCAACTTGGCAGGCAAACTGTTGAAACTTCCTGGCTAATCAGAATCATGTCATAATATGTTAAGTATATGCACGTCTATACATACATGTACACATTCATACTGGTAAATGATGATGATCCTGGCTTATCAAGGAACTAAGGAGAGAATTGCAATAACTAATGATTAAATGACTTGGCTGATGGACTTTCCCAAAGAGACCTAGATTTTCACTTAATTAACAGACTCTTATACTGCATACCTTCCTGAGTGATCTCTATTGTAGTACTCAACCTCTTGAAAAGCAGATACCCTCCATATTCACGTAACCTTGAACAGGGCTTGGAAATGGCTTCAGCAAACTTGATATGACATTTAAAGTTTTTTGGTTATTCGCTGAGAGATGTTCCATTATCCCAATAGTAATGACTTTGGAGCACAAGCAGTCACTCATGACAGTGTGTTTTATGTGAGTGCTGAAAATTCCAACTGAAAACAGCTTGTACATTAAAAGGTGGCTGCTGAAGATATTTACTGCACTGTCATTTCCTGACCAGGGGCTTCTGGTGATGGATGAGTATTTTACACAGTTTCTTGGACAGTCTCAACAAATTTTAGAAGTATGATCACCTTTTAGCTGTTGGAAGAAAATACACTTTCTTATCACTTTCTCTATCAGGTGGGCAATTGTTACTCAAAAATCAAAACCTAACAGAGCAGTGATTTTCTCTTAGAGCAGTTTGTGTGCTATAGCTTATAATATACATACAGTGTTTGCAGGAAAAAGAACAGTGGATATGGCAGTTCTCATGAGCACATACATTAATTTTCCCTAGTACCCACCCTCCTGTCCCAAAGAGTGTTAGAAAAGTGCATTTGTGGGTAAGTGCACAGTTTGTCAGCTTACGGCTCCCTCCCCCCAAACATTCCTATCATTTCCATCATTTCATTTCTTGTAAACTACTTCTTCAAAGTATCTCCAGTTTATTCTGCTACTGGGCAACTCTAGTTAAATGTTTCATGGCAGAAAAGAGATTATGTTGGCTAAAATATGGATCTGGAATCTGAAAAATGTGTCTGCTTAAAGTCCTGTAACTTCTATGGTTATATAGTACCAAGGTCAATTCCATGGGTGGCAAAGTGAAAAGAATATGGGATTTTAAGGTAAGCCTGAGATGAAAACCAAGTCTTAATGGGAAACTCAGCCCCTTTGGGTCTCAGATTCTAATAATCAATCTCAAAGGGTAGCTGAGAGGATCAAAAGAAATAACATGTATGGCACCTACATAGCAATTGCTTTTCTTTCCTCTTTCCCAAGCATTTTTTTTTTTTTTTTGCGGTACTGGGGATTGAACTCAGGGGCATTCTACCTCCGAGCTACACCCCCAGCCCTATTTTTTATTCTTTATTTTGAAACCGGGTCTCACTAAGTTGCAGAGTGCCTCACTAGGTAGCTGAAGCTGGCCTCGAACCGGGATCCTCCGGTCTCAGCCTCCCAAATGCTGGGATTACAAGTGTGTGCCACCATGCCTGGCGTCCCAAGCTTTCTAAGGGAGGCATCTCCTACCCAAGGCTCAGGTTCATTCAGAAGCTCTGACTATCTAGGGACTATCTAGGGACTGTGAGGGTTGACACCATTTTATGAATAGCTTGTGTTTGTGTAGCACTTTTACTCATAAATCATTTGTTTGAGGAGTGAAAGCAAAAGGAGGTTAAGTCAGTTCCTTAGACTCAGTTACTAAGTCAGTGGCAGAAGCTGTCTTTAGAGATACTAAGGCTATCTTAAAGAACTTTCAGAACCGTTTTGCCAAAGAAAAGTGCTAAGTAATTCCAAACCAAGTTTCATAATAATGCTGTCCTGTACTTACACTCTAAAATGCTTTCTGACACACTGAATCCTGAATAACTCTGTAAAGCAGGTAGTCTCCCTATGTCCACTACTTTGCCACATGATCAAGGTCACACTAACCTCTTTTCCTAGTCTCTCAAATTAATGATTATGAATTTAAAGCGAGACCTTACTCCCGCCACAATTCCCTAGTCCATTCATTCTTTTGTTCTCCCAGACAACTGTTTCATACTTTCTCTTCTCTGTTCAAACCTCTAAGATGTCCTGCATTCTCATTTAAATATTCAAAGCATTAATCAGAAGAGAATGAGCACAAATTGCCCCTTCCAACATCTACATATTGCATACATACATTCCCTCTCCTATTAGGGCTGATCAACCTTCTGTGCTCCCATCTGAGACCACCCTTTACACAGAGGTTGCCCTCCCTTGTCTATTGTAACTTATCTCTCTGGCAGCTGTGCCCTCTTTATTGTATTGTAAAGATTTCCTTCAACCTGCAATCATTCCCCTCAGCAGACAGGTATCTTGTGATAGTCCTGCTCTTTAGAGAGAGAGAGAGAGAAAAAAAGTCTATTTGTCTCCACTTCCTGCATCAGCTACAACATCAGTTCTTAGCTCCCTTTGTAGCAAAACATCTTGAAAGAATGGGCCATGCTTAACTATCTCAATTCCTCTTATTTTTTCTCCTGCACCCATTATCATCATGTTTTGCCCCCCTCTTTTTTCCAAACAGTTCTTGTTATAGTCATTAATGAATTGTGTGTTGTCAAAACCAAGGACTGCATGTCCATCTGTATATCTTAGCCCTTCATTACTGACTGTATGCCAGATCCAAGGATGAAATGCCTAGCACGGCCTGGGTTTTTTCTTTTTGGTGCATGGTCTTTGAACTTGGCTGGAGAGCTAGGGGAATAACAATGGGTGGGCCTCTGCAAGCTACAGCATTTCTACCCTTTGAGCAGCTCAGAATAGCCCTGGGGTTGCTTTAGGGACAAAATGATGAGAGAATAACTATGATGGTACTTAACTCCTCTGTGGCTTCAAGTGGAGAATCTTTCATGAGAAGCAACAGATAAGATGATATAAAAAGGAAAGAGGCCTTTCCAGAGACCACTGAAGAAATAAAAAGGACAATGCACAAGACCATTTTAAAGGGTGAGCCTAAACTCTGTTAGAGGTTCCTAGATAATATCCTTTCACTCCCAGGACTCATATTTTTTTTTTCTCAACACCTCCTCCAAGTCCCCCATCCTGGTCCTCAGCTTCATTTTGCTTTGTCCCTAGCCACTGAAGACCAAAACTGTGGGGTGGAGGGAGTCTTAGAGCAGATAAATGAAGCTGTGTGGGAAGAGTCATTTTATCCCACTGTAACTTGAGAAAATGATTACAGGTAGAGAAAGCTCCCAAGGTGAAAGTTCACTTTAATATAAAAATGTTATAGCATTGGTTCAAGGACAGGTGTCTTTTGCCATTACTATCATTTACGATGCTTGTTATTGGCAGGTTTGTGTGGACTGAACTGGAAACCTAAATTCTATGCAGAAGCATGTGCTCTGTTTCTAAATGGTTGACTTCTAAATGAGAGGGATAACAGCCTTCTAAGTGGGAGGGAACTCTACATAGATGTTGAGAGGCACCAATATGTTGTAATTAGATGTAGGTGAGCTCTTTATACCTGAAATTAGAGAGTAACAAATACAAGATGACATACATAGAGACATAGAAATAATGAAGAATAAGACTGGGGTGCCAATGAAAAGAGAAGCATTTCTATTTCTCCTCAACTCCTTACATATTAAGGGAAAATAAAAATATTAAGGGAGAATAGGATGATTACTGAATTCTTTAAATGGAGTATGTTTGTACTATTTTATGAATCCAATTGTAGGCTTTTCATTTTTTTCCTTTAAGATATTAAAATTGATGTCTTTGTATGATATATCTAGGACTACTTCCAATATCCAGGGCCACTGGTGGCTGTGGTACAGCTAGGCTATTCTTAGAACCAAACAGTAAGGGAATCCAATCCACACATCTCGTATTTGTGTTTCTGTGGAAATGAACAGGATGAGAATACACCTTTAAGATGGGAAGACTCACTTATTTCAATTTAATTCTTCATATAATTCTTACTGTCAAGATTGAATCTGTAGTTTAATCTCAGCTCCCCTCCCCTCCTAAAACTGAAGGAAAAGTTAAAAAATGTTGGGACGTTGAGCAGCTCTTAAGTGCAGAGACCCCATGGACTTAAAAATAAAGGCTGTAAACTATATATCCAGTGTTGTGTCCCATGACCTGACCTTTGGTAGAGATTTGGATGACAAAGCTCAAAAAAACTCCACCATCCTGTACAAACATTTCCATTGTTTCTTGAGAAGCACAAAAGATGCAGGAAACTAGGAAAGACTCTGATAAAAAATGAAATACAAATATATGCAACTTGGCATCCAAATGAGGAAATGTAGCAGCCGATAGTTGTTGTGCTTCTTGAGCTCAGATAGCAGGGCCAGGGCCCTGGGGGGAAGCTCTCTACTGCAGGAAGTCTCAGCCATGGTTCAGAAAGAGGCACTCTTCCCTTTAAGTCAGTATCGATCTCCCAGCACATTGTGGTTTTAATGGGCACTGGCTTCTTAGAAGTGCCAACTCTCAGATGAAAAATAAAATCGAGCTCCTGCCTTTTGTGGCCAATGGTGAGCCTGTGGCAGCCTTGAGAGGAGGAAGGATATAGAACTCTAGCATCCTAAAGTGACTGCCTCTCTTCAGTCTTCCTGAAATTTGGTCTGTCTCTACAATTCTTTTCCTTTTGCTCTTTACTATTTCTTTGACCCACTAAGTAGCTGTTTTGTTCCACCCTGGCAATGGCTTTACTTTGGTGAAAGACAAAAATAGCCCATAAATATAATTTTTTAAAGCACCATTGGGTCTACACGATAGTAAAGCGTATGGCAAATATATGTTTTTAATCTATGCAATAGTTGAAGTTAGTGCTGGCCGCCAGCAGCCCATTTCCCCACGGCTTTCCTTACTGTTGATTTACTGAAGCTATAAATAATTGTCTTCCCTGGGTTTCATTTTGCTGGTTATTTTATCTTATGTATTGAAAATATATGAAAATGATAAAAAGAGCAAAAGGGCACTTTGTATATGGTTAGGAGTGCCAAGAAATTCTTATTAAAATCATTTATGTAAAAACAAACACAACTGAAGAAAACAGTCCCCTATTCACACAAAATAGACTAAGGAGATGATAAAAGATATCTTTGGATAGAAGAGAACTGACAACTAAGCTAGACCATTTTCTGCAGAAACTTGTATATATACGTCTATTTAGACTAGTTCTCCATCATTCCCTATACTTAAAAGCTTGAAGACAGCACTGTCATTTTGCCTTATCTTATGCTGGATCCTCCCAATTGAGTGAGAAAGGAATCTGGAGGTGATGCAGACAACTGAGCACAGGACAGGATAAATCTAGCCTCTGCTCAAAAGACAGTGGTAATGTGAACCCTTCTGTTTAACTGCTTACCTTTCGGTTTATAGTCTGTGAACTGAGTTAGATCCCTTCCCATGTCTGCTTCCCTCTTTTTCACCTTTCCACTCAATTCTCAGCAATCCTGACTTGGCTTTTGTCCATACTTCTCTATTGAAACTGCTCCCTATAAAATTATCCAAAGTTGCAGCACATTTTGGAATGCTTATAATAATGAATTTGGCTGGCTTTTGTACCAGTTCCTTGGAGGTGGTCTCTAAACCTGTGGGATTTTGTAACTCAGGGTGGAACCCTAGAGAGTTGATAATAAAGAATGGCACAAGATGAGGGTTGGGTAAACCAGAAAGACCAATCCTGTGATTAGAGGGTGGAGGTGGAAGGGAAAGGGGCTAGAGTTTGAGTCTAATCTTGTGGCCAGTGATTCAATCTGATGCCTAAGAAATGAAGCCTTAATATAAACCCAGGACACTAATATTCTGGTGAGTTATCCTTGTTGGCAATATAGTTATCCCTGGATATTCACAGGGAATTGGTTCCAGGACCCTCTGGGATACCCAAATCTTTGAATGCTCATGCTCTTTAGCCATTATACTGCGTTGTTTAAGGAATAACCACAAGAAAAAAAGGTCTGTACATATTCCGTACAGACCCAGTTTTTAGAGAAGATTTTCAGTCTGCACTTGGTTGAGTCCATGCATGTAAAATTCATGGACACAAGGGTGTGACTATACTCTGTGGAGAGTGATGTGTCCCTGAAGGCGATGGAAGCTTCAAGTGGCTTTCTCTTTGGCTGGTTCTGATTTGTCTCCTTTTGCTATAATTAAGTCATATTAATATTATGCTTTCTTGAATTGTGTCATTCCAGCAAATTTTTGAAACTGAGGGGGTGGTGGGAGCCACTGAATTTGTAGCCTGTTGGTCAGAATTAAGGGAAGCCTGGGGACCCCAAAACTTATAGCTGTTGTCTGAAGTAAGGGTAGTTTTCTAAGGGATGATGATCTGTGAAATTTGGCTTACCATCAGGTAGTTGTTATCAGATTTTTATAACTCTCTGTGAAATATATTCACCTTTTTTTATATAATGTTGAGGAGCAGATATAACTTTCAGAGTCAGAGACAAAACTCAAGTTCTGAGACTCTTGGTTAATACAGTGTATTATTGAATGGCTCTTTACCATGCTTACTCTTCTACTTTTTGATGATTCATTTTTAATCTTCTTTGGTAATTTATTCTACCTTCCTAACCCTCCCTAACAATCAGACAGTGTGGCCATTTCTCACAGATCCATGGACTCCTTTTCTGCCCCTTCTATGTTCTCCCTTCCAAGATTTCACAGCTTCAACTATTTACTTTGGGAAGAAGACTCCACTTCTGCATTTCCATCTGTGCCAAGAGAGCTTCAAATTTGTGTCTGCTATTGCTTCTCTAAACACTTTAACACAAACTCTCTACCGTTACTTCAAGTAACACATCATATACAAATCAACTTCCTTGTCTTCAGACTACCCTATGGAAACCAACAATAGCATTTGACTACCAGTCTTGTTATTGTTGACAGATGCCTCAGGCTACCATATTTTGTGATCACTGATATGTAACTGCCTGCCAGGTGGTAACTAGCAGGTAATAAATCATGATCAGTTCATGTTGATCTTGTGTTTCATGAGGAAGAGGGTGGAGAGATAAAATATATAGTTTGATAATAGTGTTATTATAAACACACTACATATCCTTTAAGAATTTTTACCACAACCCTAAAAGATAGGCATTAAATCTCCATATTTACTTATTGTTTGTTCCCCTGAAGTCATAGTCACTGGCCTTACTGATTTTTTTTTTTTCATTAGGTTGTATTAAGTAAATGTAATTTCTCTTTCGGTCACTAGCCCTTTAATTATTTGAGGTCAGATATCATATTCCCCAATCTTTTCTTTTCCAAATCAAACAGCTATAGCTTCTTCAACTGTTCCTCTAGAGATCATGAGTTGGGGTTATAGGTAAGCCAAATCATTAGTTAATTCAGGGAATGCTCAGCTTTTTATGCTAGGTGCTAAGCCCTTAAAACATTTAAGATTCTATTATTTCTACTATGAGTATGCAAAATCATATCCATTTAGTAGTTAAAAATTTTGGAAAGAAAAGCCAACTAGGATGTCCATCACTATAAGGTAATAGAAGTATATGTTTACAGAATCTTTTTGATTACAATCCTTAAAAAATTTCCTTATAGGCTGAATAGTTGAGGTTGATTATCAGTAAATGCTTAATTAGAATCTGCTTAGAGCAATCTGATTTTGTTAATTAGCAAATTCAATCCTGGGCTACATTTGTATTGAAGAAAATTTTATATTAAAATAATTTGTGTATTACTTCTCCCAAGACTATTACTAAATGTATACTACATTAGCCATATATAAGCATAGTAATGTGTTCAAGTAGTAAGAATACTACCTCATATTCATCTAACTGTGGCCTAACTTGCTTGAACCTAAGATCCATGGAGGTGGGCATCTTGTGTTGTATTCACTGGTGTACCCTTGTGCTCATCTCAAAACAGGTGCTTCACACTGTATTTGCTGAGTGACTGAACCTAAGCATGGCATGCTTTTATTACCTCGCTTCATGAAATGATTTGTGTTAATTTATGACAAATAGAACACCTGGAAATAATATCTGGATAAAAATTAAGCTGATGACATATCATCTTGTTTTAATGTATAGATATTTTTGTTTTCTGGCACCTTATGGGTATAGAGAAGCACAGTCTAAGAGAAATAAAATTAAAGTCACAAAAGTAAGCTATGTGGATCAAAAAAAATTCTAGAAGCCACATTAAAATTATTTTTTATAATATATATTACTTCAACATATAATAAAAAAGCAATATATTAGTGAAATTCCTAACATTTCTTGTGTTAAACCTTCAAAGTCAAATGTGTATTTTATATTTGCAGCATATCTTAATTTTGACTAGCCATATTTCAGTAGTGTAAGAGCCACTACTTATTATTATAATGGACAACACAGGTATAGAACCTAGAGTTTCCAACAGTGCCATTGACCTGTAACATTTCTGGGGTTGGTAATCTTTATGGAAGATTTCAGTGAAGAGTCAGTGCATCTCAAGTTGGATCTGTACTGCTAAAAACTAACAATTATTATTGAAATAATCTAGGAGTTAGGAGAAAATAATTTGTAAAACTCTAGTTAAAAGTTGAAATTTAGTTAAAAATTACAATTGACCAAATTATATTATGTGCATGTACAAATAAGTAGCAATTCCCACTATGATATCTAACTATAATGGACAAATAAAACTTTAAAAAGTTAAATTGCAATAATCCATATACTAAATGAAATTAATAGTCTATGTCTAAGACTTATTAAAAACACTTTACCAATAAGTTACTATATAATGATGTTAGTTCACCTGGAAATGATGTTAGTTCACCTGGCTGGAGCTGAAGTTACTAAAATCAAGATAATAAGTTCCACTCCTGTAAATATGGTTTTGTTCTTTGTCCACAGATTATATACTAACTATAGTCCATCATTAAATAAATATGTACGGTTTGAACTTGCAATGGAAATAAAATTGAAGATAGATATATATCCCTAATGCTGGGGGAGAGAAATTCCCCAATATATAACCTATTTAGTCAGTAAAAGAAAAAAAAAACCCTATTAATAGTATCAGATATTATAGAAGGCAAAACAACCAAGGAAAACAAAGCATTGTTCTAATACTTGGTGTTATACTGGGATTTTGTTTGATACAATGAAGGGACACTTACACTTTTCTAGGGAATCTGGATTTTGTGAATGGCAAATTAGGTAATGGCTAAAGATGAAAAAGATGCTCAAATTCTAAAAATGGAAATACTACTGTTGCCATTGCCCACATTCTGACATGTTTATCCAGCCCCTTATACATAAGGAGATTAGGTTACCATTCAGAGATTTTTCTTTTACTTCACAATTCTATATATGTTTTAGTAAATCATGAAAATCAAGGCTCTAACTTATTAAACATGATTCTCCTCCTTTTCCCATGTCGTTTGCTTGTTCATTCTGCATCAGGACCTAGATTGGGGTGAGGTTCTCAGAGCCACCCCTGGTAGAGTAGATAGCCTAGTCTCTTTTGATTGTTCTATTCATGGCATAGCAACATTATCTTGTATTGGATTGATGCTACCAAGTCTCATTATGAAATCTGAAACGATTTCTAAGATTTGAGTTTCATGTATTTCTAGAAATTGAATGAAATAAAGAAATCTGGCAGGAGTCATAGACATTACCTTAAAGAGAGCAGCTCAGGCTAGAACACTACTGCCTCCCACTGTCAGTCTGAGGAAAGTGAGTGCCTCAAGGACCTTATTCAGTCTCACTCTGTGTACAGATTTAGAGATATTGGCCTTCTTCCTCCAAAGGGCAATTCTGCACAGGTAACTATGGAAGAAATATTGATGTGTTCTGAATTTTTTTGAATCGATTCCCTGCTTAGACCACAAGATCTGGGACAAAAATCTAGCAAACACCTTGAGGATGAATCTGATTCCACTCCGGCAGAAAGATGGGTTTAAAGCCAATTCACAAAACAGCTGTTGCTTTAAAATTCTATTTCATATTATTTTTTATTAAAATTTCATTTTTATATTCTTCCTCTTTTCACTACTAGCCTTATATTTTATCTCTAAGGGGGAAAAACAAGAGGAAAAAAGGTATTTAAAATATTTTAGCAGCATTCTTCTAAATAAAAATATCAACAGGCATGGCATACAAGTTAAAATAGTATAATAGGAAATATAACAGTTCATTAAATCCAATGATTAAATGTTTAAATGCTTTCAGTGACCTAAAACATGTAGGGAGTACATGACAATTGAAAGTAAATATAAGCTATTCATTTCTAGAGCCAGCATATTTAGATCAATGACTTGGGTGCTGGAGGAAGAGTCTCTTGTGCGCAAACTGCAATTTGACTCTGGATGGTTTGGGCTGAGTTAACATCGACCTTCATTTTAAAGGTGAGAGTTTTGATCAGCAAAATAAGTCAGGCAAAGAAGACCTTTCTTAGAAGCTGTTCCCTTTAATGAGGAAAACAGTAAAAGGAATAGGTCAATGTTACTTCAGTCGTTTTCTTGCAAATAAAACACTAAGTTTGGTTTCTGTGAAACCCCAGGCTGCACTGAGATCTCTGAAAATTGGTTTCTGTAAACAACTCATTTTTAATGCCGCCTGGGCTCAGCCTGTGCTTCCTAAGACTCTGTGGACACACAAACAGATCGGACCACACAATTCCCTCTCTCCGTTTACTGCTATAGATTCCTGCCTCGGGCTCCTCTCGCCAGCAGGGACTGTTAACTCAAAGACCTGCTTCCTCTTGCCTTCCTGGGGCTTTGGAGCACCTCCTGTCTCTATGGTAACAAGAAACACAAAGCACTGGAAATGTACCATACAGAGGGCAGAAAAGAAAGAAATTAGAGTGCAGTACTCCTGGTAAGCTAAAGAAGGTGCTGGCTGCAGGAAAATGGGCAAGGAGGAAAGATGGGGTAATTGTTCTTTGTTCCATTCCTCAGCCAGCCTCTTAAAAGAGCTTCAAGTGTCAGGTAAGAAGAAGCCTTAGGACACAGGGAACTTTATGATCCACATGGTATTTGAAATTAAGAAAATATATTGGAGACCCAGATTAACTGTGGATGTCAAGCAATTTATACTTTATTAGACTACTGAGAGTAAACAAGAGTTCGCTGTTAAATGAGATATAAAAGTTACAACAAATATTCCAGTATGGTTTATGTTAAAGACAAAGGAAATGATGTTACTATCACATGGTAAAATATATTTTTTTAAATTCATCATGAGATAAAGAAACTTAGTTTTTTTTTTTTTTCCATTGGGGACACCATAGTAAATGTATCTATTAGTTCTTTGATTCTGAATAATCAAAGGGTTTATGCCCCACATTGTTGGTCAGTTCCAATCTATTACCAGGTCACAAAGAGTACTTTTAACTCATAGGTTGTCTCAAAAACAAGGTAAAGCATGTGAGGGAAGGTAATATTATCAACTTGGAAATAGTAAGTCCACCAATGTACACAATATTAAAGATATTCACATAGATATCTAATGAAAATATACATTGTCATACATAGGTCTTCTCTCAATGTTAAAATATATTTCATGCAAATCTATAAAAATACTGCTGAATACACAATACTGGTAGAATTGGCTATGAGCACAGGAATATCTATTAAAAATGCTGGCCATTGCCCAGGGGAAGGTCTGCTGATTCATTTCATGCACCTGTACTCACAGAGGGACAAAGATGGTTCTAAAACTCTGTCCTCTGAAACAGTACTCCAACAATTTGACTAGTAAAACTTCAGGGAAGCTGATCATACTCTCACTAGTCCAACTCTATTATTGGGATTTGAGACACTTTCCTCAAGTTTCAGGGTATGTGTGTATTGGGGGGAGGGGGATGGGTACTGAGGATTAAACCCAGGGGCATTCTACCTCTGAGCTATACCCTCAGTCCTGTTTTATTTTTTTAATTTCAAACTGGGTCTTGCTAAATTACTGAGGTTGGTAGGCCTCTAGGCTGCGAGTCTCCTGTCCTAGCCTCCCAAGTACTGTGATTACAGTCCTGCAAGATCACCCCTGCCTTTTTTTTTTTAAGCCCCATCAATGGAGATGCAGCTATAAGCTACAGCCACTAGAGGTCAGACAGGTACACCTGTCACCAATCACTAAATTTGAGTGGGCCTTATTTGAGCAATGTAGTGACTTAAACATGGAACACAGTAAATTCTTTTACCACATATGTATAATATTAACATGTATTAATGATTCTATTTCTAGAGGGAAGAGGAAAGAAACCATTGTGATTCGTGGTATCTTGTGGTATGAGAAGTCTGCTGGAACAGGACACAGAAGCACTGTGTTAGTTGTGCCAAGTCCACATGGTAATGCAACCCTCAAGACCCTTCCCTTCTGGGTCATTTCTCTAATCTAACCTCCTGTGTCTATGTTCTCCTGGTATATACAAGTCTTATTATCTTATGCATTTATCACTTTACTTATTAGAGCAAAGATAAATTATAATGGGGGAGGTCACTTCTCATCACTCCACTGAGTCTTACCATGTGACACACCAAAGACAGGTTAAAAACTAACAAATTTCAAACTAAAACACAATCTGCAAACACAGAACTCAGATCTAACAAAATTTTACTTGCTTTCTCACCATCTTTAGATATTTTTAGGTGTCTTTCCCCCATTTTTGCAGAAGTCTAGTAACAAAAATGATACTGAAAATGTCTGAGCACTTATTCAGTGTCAGGTTTGCACACAGTGTTCTTCCCGAATCATCCTAGGCCTAATGAAGAATGAGCTTTATTTTCCCCAGTTCATCGAGGAGGAAGGGAGGTTTGAGGGGTTAGAAACTTGCCCCAGGCATCAGGTAAGTTAGGGCAGAGTTCTGGCTCCAACTCTGATTTAGCTCCTGGCTCCATACTATAGCATTGTTGTTTAATTTATTTTTAAACTATAAATGCTGAAGGAGAAGGAGGCTCTATTTCTATATTAGCACAAGGAACCAGAAAGGAACTATGAGACATTTCATTTTTTACTAATATTGTTTGTGACAAATATCTTAAAAATCTATGGAGTTCTCAAGTTATAGAAAACCAGGAATATTTATTTCTAGGGTTTTTTTCTTATATGGTACAAAGTACCATCTATACTTATGCTTGCTATATAACCAGTTATTCACAGAAGCAGCAAAATCCATGGCCCAGATTCACAAGTACATTAGAAAGTACTCAAAGTAGTTATTTTCTGACATTATTGCACATAAAAACTTTACATTTTAACAACTACTACCCAATTTGTACCAAGTGGAGGGTCCAGAGTCATGAAATTACTAATTTTTTAAAATAAAATGAGCAAACCACAAAAGGCTCAATTTATTTTAAATGTTAAAGTTTGAGAATTTGGTATTCTGTCACTAGTAATCTATGCTGGAGGAGACCCTTATTATTTTAAGAAGTGGTAAAATTTCTTAAATTGTTTGAGCTGTATTTATGCAGTGAACTGTATATAATACTACCTCCTCTCTATTCCCCAGGGCTAATCATTTCTTTCTGATAATCTTTGATCTCTCAAACATCATCAGATGCCACCTCCCACTGTGTAGCTCTGGTATGTTTGGGATCCTGACGTGTGTGTGTGTATGTGTGTGTGTGTGTGTGTGTCCCTACCACATGCTCAAGGCTAGCAATAAAACTGTAAACTACTTGGAGTAGAGTCCATGTTCTTTCCTTTCCTCCTGGTGTTAAAAACAGTACTTGACATGTTGATAGATGTGTCATATTTCATCATATAATTCTACAGTCAAGAGGACAGAGACTATGTTTCCTAATTCTATGGTGTACTGTGAAATTCATTTAGTCAGAAAACACTGAGTAAGCACAGTGCACTGTGCTAAGATAGGTATCAGGGATGTAGAAGAGAATGAATAGATGTGGTCCCTGCCTTCAGCAAGCATATAATCTAAGCACATTGATTGAAAATCGATATATGTGTATCTACAGAGATACATGCTTTTCACCTGTCCTACATAACAAAAAGAAGTGAGAGTAGCTCAAAGTGTTGTGTATATGATCATGCATCTCATTTTAAAAATACATTATAGAATGTGATTTTCTGTTATGGCCTTTGGCAAAATCATGATCCTTGTCTCTTAAATACTGAAAACAAAAGTTTAAGTGCCATGATGGGTGTGTGTGTGTGGGGGGGGTAATTTGTAGCAGTAAATGGTGAATGAAGGGAACCTAAGCAATATGGAAATAATTGGGACTAATTAGAGCAATCTTCTAAGGAGAACTAATAAACTAGGTTATTTGGGAAGACTTAAAGACAATAGATAGGGAGGGTAGGAGGAGTGTATGAAGAAATGCAGGTATGGAGTGATCAAATCTAGAGCAGTTTATAAAGGATGAGTTGGGCAGGATTTGAAGAATAATGTGTAAGGAGGAAATGGGTTTATATTCAGGAGGCCTGAGTCTGGACACCTGTGTTCTAGATGGAGTTGAGAATGGAGGCTGCTTCTGATGGTCTCTTACTGAGCTCCTACTACTCTCTGTTGCCTGTGCTATACTAAAGGGAGAAGAATGACTCAATTCCTCATCCTACTTGGGCCTCTCCTACGAGTTACCCATTCTCTTCAGCAGGAAGCCAGGTCAGGAGTGCTTAAGTACAGGAAGTCTACTTAACACCCCCAGATGATAATTCTCATGATACCCTGTTCTTTTCTTTCCGGACACCACCACCATGATGTATTAGTGTAATTGGGTATTTAATATTGGACAATACTCTATGTATTTAATATCTCTACCACACTCTACATAAGAGGGTAGAAGAGTTCTCAGTCCACAGGTGATTATGATGACACTATCACTTCCTGTGCCTCAGAGTGCTGGACATGACAAGGAGCTTTAATAACATGTCCCTAATTCCTTATCATGGACCCTTTGAAGTTGTTAGCATCCCTATTATATAGAACAAAAAATCAAGGCAAAGAGCTCAGCTATTCTTAGATGGTGATAGTGTTCTTGATTTGCTGTTGTGACTCCCTCTGGGGTACCCTGGAGAGGACTCTGATGGCCTCTTCTGGCAAATTATAAGCCCTTTCCTGGGAGGCAAAGTTAGTTTTATCTATTCCCTGCTGTCTCCACAGATTTGGTTTTAACTGAACTTACTGCTACCAAACCACTTTTTCATTTATCCAGTTGTACACTTATAGATTTGTTTGTTCTTTGGATTTACATGAAAGAAAACCAAAAACAATTTCCCCAGGCTCATTTGGTTAGTTGCAAGCTGTGCTGTAGGTCTGAGACTTCTTAGATAAGCGGGGGTTCTATTACGGGGTTAGTTTAGATATAAAATGTAAAGTTCAAGCATATCTTTTGAGTTCTACCTTTCACTTTTTATATTCTTGAGGAATTGTCTTAACCCCTCTAACCTTCAGCTTCCTTCCTTCTGATGATCAAATAGACTAATTCTATTAAAGATTTTTATGCTCTTTGAAAAGAACAGATTGCCAAACATATATAGACCTCGTAAGGTATTCTTCTCATTAGAAACCTTGAAAGTGTCTGTGTTTGGGCCTCTTCTTGGATGGTTACAGCAGTTAGAGAGTAACCAACACCCTTAGACACATGTAAGACATATAACTCTGGATTAAACAGAACCATCAATACCTGGGAACTAATGACTAAGATATGTCTTTTAATGCAAAATAAAAAGGAAAGAAGGCTTTCATTATAATTTATTTCACTTAGAAACTGGTTTATGCGTACATGTAGTATTATTAAATTTCTGGTTACTACGATAAGGCCTGTGGTATGTATTTATGTGTTCACCTGATGAAGGTAAGTTGGGTGGATATCCAAATTCTGAATGATATTGCCAGTGAGAATGGAAGCCACCATAATTTATGCTTGTGAATTACAGCTCCTTGTCTTTTTTTTTTTTGCGGTACTAGGGATTGAACTCAGGGGCATTCTACCTCCGAGCTATACCCCCAGCCCTATTTTTTATTCTTTATTTTGAAACCAGGTCTCACTAAGTTGCGGAGTGCCTCACTAGGTAGCTGAGGCTGGCCTCGAACCCAGATTCTCCGGTCTCAGTCTCCCGAATGCTGGGATTACAAGCGTGCGCCACCACGCCCGGCGCTCCTTGTCATTTAAAACAACCTGACAGTCTCCTCTTCAAGCATAGTCACAACAATACCCTTAAAATCAAATTTGCAGACTTTAAGGCCTCTAGAGTTATTAAGAAAGAAATTATGAAAAGCTTTTCCGGGGTCACAGGGAGGCTTAGGGTGGGAAAGAGATTTTCCTTCCTTAGAGCTAGAGACGTTTCACATTTTCCTAAAATGTGCTTCTGTGAACAACTTCCTCTACTCACACCTTCAAATATCTTGAAAGAGACACATCTGTGACTTTTTTTTGAGTAGTAACTAACGCGTTATGTTTGTGAATAAACTAGGAATAAAGAAACAGACTAAAAAGAGCCAATGAAAGCTCTTGTTTAATTAAATCAAAGCTTGCTTGTCCTGTACTCTTGCTTTCTCTAAGTGTTTCCTTGTTTCTTTCTGGCTATCACATACAGTCTCACAGAAGCAGGTGTGTGGACACCGAAGCACGTATAGCATCCATTGAATCCTCCTGGGAGTTCCTGTTTATCTCTATTTCCCAAAAAAGAAAGTGAACCCAAAAGTTAAGTGGTTTACTCTAGTGACAGAGGTAGGAAAAGGCAGAACCAGAATGAAAATTCAGTCTGGGTTTCAAGTGGCAAACTGGCATGGTCTTCCAGATGACAAAATTAATTGTTCTGTTAGAAGGGGGCACTCTCTATTGTAGAAGGGGTTGGTTGATTTGGAGAGATGACAAATTGAGATGGAAAAGTGATATTGCTGGTTGATTCTATAGAAAAATGAGTGATGTGTACATGTATGTTTTACCATCTTGTATCTCATAAAGATGTATGATTACAACGCACCAATAAAAAAAATTTAAAAAAATGTATACATTGGAGCTGTAGGAGATCTAAGTAGTTACTAGCTTAGAGAGTTTGTAGTAAAAGTAAGAAAAATGTGAGACTACAATGTACCAATAAAAGTGTACTAAAAATAAATTTAGAAAGAAAAAATGTTTTTGCTGACTGTAAACCTTGATTTTATGTGGAACCTATTTGAGGGCTAATTTACTTTGAAATTTACATTTACTTTGAAATTTCGATGTTTATTTGGTTTTAGTCTGAGGTAAGCTACAATCTATATTTAACATTTCAGTGGCTAAAAGTAGAAAATTTCCAAATTAAATGTACCACTGCCTGTTACTTTTATGTCATTTAGGCTCAGCTTTGTCAGTCACAAAACGACTATTTTGTGATCTCTGAGATCCTTTTCCATCCTGAAGTTTTTTGATTCTATAAAGAAAATGAAAATAATAATAATGTGATAAATATTTGTTAACAGAATCTCCTATAGAAGAAAGATGTACATAAGCCCCAGAAATTGTGAAGTTCAGTCATTCATCCTTTCTTTTCAAACAAAGGGAATAGACAGAACATTAATTTCAGACAAGTATAGCTACAGGAAAGTTTTAAGATGTAAATATGGCAGTTCCTGAAGGACTTATTTAGTACCTGGGAGATATCATGTACACTTTTCTTCTTACACTGTAAGAATAATATCACAAAGGATTTCTATTCACATCAATGATCCACTTAGAAAAAAAATCAGCTCACAGGTAGTTGTCAGCAAGAGTACTCATAGGTTCTAAAAGAACAAATAGAAAAGCACTTGGCTTTTCAGGAAAAAGTACTGTTATCTAGTAAACTCAAGGTTCTTTCCCCACTGAGATCATGTATAAAATGCATTTGCTGACAAAACAAGGCATTCGTTTCTTAACATGAAAATGGTATGTGCATGTTTGCTTTGTTCTAGCAAATATAAACTCTGAGTTACTTTGAGCTCCTGGTATACAAAGTTTTGCAGAAGAACAGGCCTTTTGCCTGGTTTGTGTCAGGGGGTTATCAGTTTACACATCCAGAATAAGCAGATTCTAAAGCAGATCCTATCATCACACATCCTCAGGCAAAACCATGTGCACCAAAGCGTTACAGAAACAGCCTTCTGAAGTAGAACAGAGTGCTGGCACAACAATGGAAAACATTGCAAAGACCAGAACCTTTCATGATCTTTGACAAGTGATGGTCTATAAAATTGCATCAACTTCTGAGCCAAGGAGATGCTGGGGGTACATGTAAAAGCACCACCCATTTCTTTGCTCTTAGTTGAGTATCCCTGTAAAGAGCTAGTCTAGACCAAGAGGCAATATTAAAAACAAAAGGTTAGAGATCATCATGGGACATTAATTATGCAAAAGAAGGCAAACTGAATTTAATCAGAAGCAGCAGACTTGGTACAGGAAGAATTTTCTCTTTTTGACAGAAGCAGTTAGGAAAACATTTATGGTAATACCACAGCATCTGCTGATTACAGTCAAAGCTGCAGGACACCAATGTTAAATCACTGAGCCATCCTGACAGCTCCTGGGTACTCCAGTCACATCCAACAGCAATTGACAGTGAGATGCATCCAAGTCTAAAAATCAGCCAATATACATAAACCGGAGAAGAGTAACTTAGTTTGGACTTTAAAAAAATTATAAGAGGTAACTATAGCTGCAAACTTTTGATCTAAGTATCTGTCCACATTGAATATATTTTTCTTAAAAAATACATGAATCTTTAGATTTCTTGGTGTCCTTTGTGTTCAGTAAGGTTTCACAATTTATTGGAAAGAAGAATTTTATGAGGACAAAAATATAGAAAGTAGAATTTTAACTTTTGACAAGAAGTCAATACAAAACCTGATACTTCCTCTTAGTGTTTTGAAATGAGTATGGGACTCAGAGTAATTAAAGTAGTAATTTTTTTTTTTAAACTGGGGAGTGAACACAGGGGCATTGTACCTCCAAGCCACACCCCAATCCCTATTTTATTTTGAAACTGGTCTCATTAAGTGGCTGAGGGCCTTACTAAGTTGCTGAGACTGGCCTTCAATCTATGATCTTCTTATTTTAACCTCCCAAATACCAAATACTGAGAATTACAGGCATGTTCCACCTCGTCCAGCCAAAGTAACATTTTTTAAACTATAACTTGGTAGCAAAGCAAGTATGGGTAAAATAAAACATTCAGAGAAGAGTGAACTGTACTGTAGTATAACACTGGGATGACTACTCTGTGCCTTGCCTATAAGAAGACAGGCTGGAGAGCCACGTGCCATGTGAACCCATCTGGCAATTGCTGAAATGGTAATTAAAATAATGGGATGTTACAGATATTAATAACTAAAACTTTCATACTCTGGCGTTTCAGAGGGCTTTATGGTGGTCAGAAACACAGTGGTGTTTAAATCTTTGAATGACATAAGAACCCAGAGAACAAAAGATTGTATTGAAGCCTTCCGGGATTAACATTCACAAAAGTAAATGTCTCATATTTTATCAAAAATCAACACCAAAGATTTTCTTTCCTCAGTTGCTTTGGGAGTTCAACTAAATATTATTCATAACATGGGAGATTAAAAGAAGAAGGAAACAAAAACTTCAAATGACTATTTTAGAAGGAGGCCATTGAAACCATGGTCACAAGGGATGGCTACCATTGTTGTCTTTTTCTCAGCTAGATAAATGATTTCAAAATATGTTTGCCATAGTTAATCGCTAAGACAATAATCATCTGCAATTTTAAAATCTGAACTTTTTATTCAGTTTCTTTTTCCCAAACACATTAAAGAATGTCTGTAGACTTCTATTTATAGACATAACCTATTGATGGTAAAAGTGCACCTGGGTAATCAAACCACTGATGAAAAATGAAAAAAAAAAAGAGCTAAAAAGGTCAAGAAATGGATCAATTGGAAATTCCAATCTAATGAGTAAGTCTATACATAAATGAATAATAAATCAATAAATGTTTATTGAATATCTATATGTATAAGCCACAGAACTAGTAACCATCAAGAAATTGAAAGTGCTGTCATTGGTCTGAAAAGAAAGAGACATAAAAAAAATTTGTATGGTATAATTTTTTTAGTGTTATTGACATGCCAAATGTGTTGTGCATGTAATAAATGGACTGCTATTTCAGAGGAGTGAGGTCCATCCATGGTGAGTTTAAGTAAAGGCAGGCTCCTCATTGGCAAGGTCTCATTTGAGCACTAAAGTAACAACAGGACCTAGACACTATTTGCAATGAATCATACCTAAGGGGAAATATACTTCAAATGCTAAAAAGGCCCACTTAGTAGATGGTTAGGATTCAAGTCAAGCAACATTTCATGCAGATGAACATATGAAGACAACGAAGAGACTGTGGGTTGGTTGTCAAATTGTGTCAAATCACACACACACACACACACACACACACACACACACACACACATACCCACCACCACCACCACCACCACCACCACATCATATCACGTTTTTGTGAGACTGTAACCCAAAAGCAATCATCTACTTGAGCAGAGTTGCCTGCTTATTATGTATTCATCAACCTGCAGGCCTGGAAGGAGACCAGCCAGTAGGGAAAGACAACTGTGACTCTCCTGCTAGAGAAAGTTGAAGACTAAGAAGTCTGTAATGTTTTTCTTTTCCAGGAAAGTCTCCTGAAAGGCTACAACATATTTGAGGAAGCTTAAATACAGGGTAGAAAATAAAGAGGGCTTGGACAGCCCAAGGGCTTGAGGCATTCTAGCTAGAGAGAAGGGATTGTGCCTGAAGCATTTTGTTGGGAGTATAGCTGGCTCCTGCTGTCCATGCCCTGAGCTCTTCCTCACCTGCACCACAGGAAAGAAGGAAGGAAGGAGATGGGAAAGCTGGAAATGCAGGTGGCATGGTAAAGACAGATGAAGGAGCTAAAATGGATTGCACCAAATTAAAACACACACACACACACACACACACACACAACAGAGTAGTCATCAGCGAACAGATGGCTCCTAATAGAAAATAAAATTTGATTAGACGGTTTGCTGGAATACGTATCTGCTGTTTCAGAATCAAGTGAGAAATTCTTAGGCAAGTCATGAAGGAGAAAGAAGAATTCTAAGTAAGGAACATAAAGATTGCTATTCTGTAAGTTTGGATAGAGACGTTACATGATGGAAGTTAGATTCTATGTACATTTTGATGGCAGATGCTGAGGAGCACATTGATTTTAAGGTGGGCATGCCCAGCAGATAAAGAAATAAACTATACAAAGCAGTGCAGCGATAAGGGACACAAGTAGTATTTGATGAAAGCTAACTGTAGTGGAGAAAATAGAGTGAATTCTGACCATGTAATTATGATCCCTCCCGAGTGTTTTTTGATACCAATGTTGCCACCTTGTCTAAATATTACACACAGGCATGCAGGTTAAAAGGTATGGAACATATATTTAACCTATCACTTTACCTAAGAAGAAACCAAGACCCAGAGAGATGAACTCAGGTGTCTTTAAGTTGGTTGTGGTGGCAGAAGCACAACTTGGTGGTTACGCAGCTCCTAGCTCCAGGGTCAGGGCAACCTAATTTTAGGCCCCAACTCTGCTACTTTATTTTTTTCACCTATTAAAAGTCCCTAATCCAGCTCAATGTAATTTTTCTGAATACTTTATGTCACGCTGCATTTATGTGGTGCTCTAAATGTTTCAGTGTGTTCCTATCTGAATTACCTCACTTCTTCCGGGGAAGCAGATAAGAATTACCATGTTGGCTGAATG
The DNA here is from genome assembly GCA_004027655.1 of Graphiurus murinus. Classification (NCBI taxonomy): domain Eukaryota; kingdom Metazoa; phylum Chordata; class Mammalia; order Rodentia; family Gliridae; genus Graphiurus; species Graphiurus murinus. The sequence continues at coordinate 22,902 of PVLC010003553.1, read as the reverse complement.
GTTGCAGAAAGTCAGCCCTAGTAAAGTTAAATACCTTATAAAGCAACTTAGTGAGAGAGCTTTGCCTGTTTTTGGCTATTCTGTTCTTGTCACTAGATCATATCACACCTGCCTGTTAGTACAATTTGCCTGGGATTGCACTTTCTCCACAAAAGATGAATTGTATTTACTTAATGTAATGAAAACACTGCACATGCGAAACAGTGTTGTTTTCTGCTATTTTTCATTACAACTGCATAGCGTTTCAGCTACATTATGGGTTAAACAGACTCTTGAGGGCTAGCCTGGGAACCTAACCACCATTTATAACATTTTATAACATTGTTTCTATGGGAAATTGCTTTGTGAGTTCCAAAACAACTGATTTAAAAATTAACTTTGGGAATACAACTGGTGTGAAAGTAGAAAATTGTCTGTCAGACATTTCATGTAATTGGTTGCTTAATTCATGCATTGAAGCAACAATAATGGATTGCCTACTGTGTACCAATCAGTCATTTGCGCTGGGGCAGGGGATGTAAAGATGAATATAATCTTAGACCTCGAGGAACTAGTATCTAACAAAGAGAAGCGTACTATTAAGACAAATAAATTAGAAACAACTGGTAAAATAGATATGGAAAAAATGCTACAGAAAGAAAGAGGACAGAGGAACTAAGCCTCCAAAGTAATTGCTATGGAAGTAACTCTTGTGTTGGGTCTTGACATGAGTTTGTGAAATGAAGAAGAGTAGAAGAGCATCTTAGGAGGAATAAAGAGCAGATACAAAATGCCAGGACATGAAAGGGTCTTGTGTTTTGAGTAAATGATGGCAGGAATATAACGAGGAGGGCCATCAACTCTCAGTTGTTAATCATGAAACACTTAAGTAACTGCTAAAGAAGAGATTAATAAGAATCCAAATTAGTATATAGGCAATGTTTGTCCCTAGTGGGATTCTTCGACCATCTTAGCTTCCTGAATTTTCCAAAAGATGACAACTATATGAGAGCATGATAGGCTCTTGCTCTGCGTGTAAGATTAGAATTTCTGCTTACTGGTTTCATTAGTCTTGTTCTTCTACCCATGTTATGTTGTCAGTCTTTAGCAATCTTTTGAACTATGAGATAAAATTAAGGATTATAAAAGCTTGACTGTCTTAGGAAATATGGTAAAATCAACTGTTGAAATAAAAACTGACAGATTTCAACCATTTTTTTGTGATCGCTTCTGTTAAACTCATGTGCTTGATAATAGCAAAATTATCTTTTTGACTATAAAAACTATCTTGCTGTAAATAAGATTCTGAAAAATGCAAAATGACAGTTATCCAGACATTTCAATTTTTATATACATATGAAATTGAGTTAAAGCGTGTAGAACTAATAACATAGCCTAAGTAAAAGAGGAAGCAAAGCTAGAGAAAGGGAGAGAAGGAAATAAAGAGGAAAATGTTTCCATTTAAGTATATTTTAAATTTTTTATATTCAAGTACATAATCCATTTGGAGATGGCTGACTGAGGGTGTTTAGGACTATGTAAACCGTATTTCTCTTATGTATTACAAAAACAAAAAGATACAGTTCATAGGTCCTTTGTAAACATTTGTTCAAAATAATCCTGATCCTTTAGTGAAAAGCCCAGGCAATGTGCATGTTAGAACTAAGACACTTCATTCATTCTAAGACAAGGCAGAAAGGGTTTTGAAAAGCTAAGTGTAGAGTTTAGAATGTAGAATTCCCAGCTGTAGTTGGTAGTATTCTCTGTTGTATAATTCTGGTAACTAAAAATAGAATGAAATACTCCCCCTCCTCCAGTCTTACTTGGTACCAATCTTTCATAGCTTTGAGAAATTATTGATTGGCTCTATTTTTTTTAAAGAAAATACCAACATTCACATTCAAGTCCTTGGCTATTTCTCTGAATACCTGAGAATTTATGAAATTTGGTAACAGAAAGGTGGAGCTTTAGGGCTAGAGGGCTAATGAAGGATATGAATGGTAAATAACTAATTATGAATCTGGAGATCACTTATTTCTTTTTGTACCCCTTCCCTCACCCCAAGCTCTATATGCTTAGGTCTAGAATTTTTAGCAAGATTTGAAACAATAATCAGTCTTCTGAAGTCCATGAAATACTGTAACCTAAGTTTCACTTGCTTCTTCTGTTCGAGGTTATAATATTTATGGTCAGAGAGCTTTTAAGTTGCCTTTTACTAACAAGGAAACTTGAGACCCAGAATGGTCAAGAAATGTTTCCCAAATGATGTAGTGTGCTAGGTGCCCACTCTGCCCACCACCAGCGCCAGCTCTGGCATTACACACTCCTAGTTTGTGAGGCTTCTGACACTCAGTCTGGTGCTGTCTCTATATCTCACTGCACATCCTCTTCCATGACATCATGTCTTTCAGGCTCTGTATTGCTCTTTGGGAGTGATTTTGGGCCTAATTTACCTGTCAAAAGTGTGAAATACTAATTATAATAGCTTTTCCTCTGATTCCAACTTATTTTTAATTACAGAGCTTACATTCAATTGGGAGAGGCCGGCATTAAACAAATAAACAAATCCATACTTATAACTTGTAAATGCAATGAAGGAAAAGTAAAGGATGCAATTCTGAAGCAGAACAGGGGACCTGATTTGCTTTAGAGGGAAGGTAGAGGAAAGCTTCTTTGAGGAAATTATACTTGAGACTACAATTAGAAAGAGTGTCAGCAAGACAGATTTAGGAGGGAACAGCATTCTGGCCGGAGAAATGGCATGAGGGCCTCTGCAGAAGGCTCATATGATTGGAAAGTAGTGGCCAAGGCTGAGAGTGATGAGACCAACAGGATTGGTGGCCTGGGCCCCGTGAGTGAGGATGTTCTGGGACATGGTAAGAACAGAGATTGTATTCAGAGAACCAGAGATGCCATTAAATTGAGCTGATAGGAGTGTGGCCTGGCCAGATGTACTTTTTTAAGATCTGATGGTCTTATTCGTAGAACTGAATTTATATAATTATATATGATTATTCTAAGGAATGAAGAGACTTAGTATAAATCCTTCATTCCTACTTGCAGAGGTAACTGAAAGCAAATGCTCTTTAAAGTCTTCATAGAATATCCTAGAATTATTTGCAATCTAACATGAAAACTAATTGCAGAAGGAAAATAGTATATTTCCTAATCTTGGAAAAAAAGTAAGAAAGTTTGTGCAGAATTCACAAAACATTGTGATGGGATCTACTTAAAATAATGAAACTGATATAGCTTTTTAAAAATAGAAGGACAAAGGTAATCATAAAAAAAATGAAAATTAAAGTTTCTTGGAGAATGAACTCTAAGCCTTAGTTTATATTAGAAATAACATAGTTTATATTAGAAATATAGGTTATAGCCGGGCGTGGTGGCGCATGCTTGTAATCCCAGCATTTGTGAGGCTGAGACTGGAGAATTCCAGTTTGCAGCCAGCCTCAGCTGCTTAGTGAGGCCCTCCACAACTTAGTGAGACCCTGTTTCAAAATAAAGAATAAAAAATAGGGCTGGGACTGTAGCTCAGAGGTAGAATGCCTCCAGGTTCCATCCCCAGTACTGCAAAAAAAAAAAAAAAAAACCAAAAGAAATATAGCTTATATTAGAAATAATAATCATTTATGTTATTGGGGATTTAACCCAGGGGCATTCTAACTCTGAGCCACACCCCCAGCCCCATTTTTTATTTTGAAACAGGGTCTTATTAAGTTGTGGAGGGCCTCACTAAGTTGTTGAGATTGGCTGTGAACTTGCCATCCTCCTGTCTCAGTCTCCCAAGTACTAGGATTACAGGCATGCACCACCATGTCCAGCTAGAAATTATATTACTTAATTTAATGTTAAGTGATCTTTATGATTCACATTTAGGTAGTACGCCAAAAAGGAATTTAAGTAGTTTCCAAAATAATTATGAAATGAAAATTTTTGTTTATGATACTCTCAATTCATCATAAAAAAAATCCTTAGTAATATCCTGAAATGCGATTTCTCTAATAAGTGGTTTTTGGTAATCAAGAATTATTCTTGTGGTGCTGTATGTAAACCAAAGTCACCAAATATTCCATCTTCAAGTTGCCTACCATTATAGAAAAAGGACAGATGTAAGAGACAATGAGATATTTTAGGCCTTCAAATGAGTATAAATAAAGAATAACCAACCTCAGTAATATTCAAAGCAATCCTTTGAACAGATCTAATAAAGGTAAAATAAAATAGGAGACTGATAAAAACTTAAGAGGATTGTCTGTGATGCTCCTCACCTTCTGAGGATACTCAAGATTTGCTATAGAACTGAGAATTTGTTCTCTCTTAGAGTTCACCCTAAGGACAAGTGTATGAAGCTGAGACACATTGATTTTGGTACAGCTTCCTATAAAGGAAGATATGTTATTCTTCATTTGTATCCCACTTCTTAGTTTAAAAAAAACTTAAAGCTTATGCCCCAAAGTTAGATGATGCATTATAGGCTAGCTTTCTAAAGTCAAAGTTGTGAACTGTGCTGCTATAAACATGGATATGCATATATTACAATATTCAGATTTCAGTTCCTTTGGAAAGATACCTAGGAGTGATGGATCCATTACCAATTTTCTGAATAACCTCCACACTGATCCCCATAGTGGCTATACTAATTTGCAATTGCACCAATAGTGTAGAAGAGTTCCTACCTTCCCCCATCTTGCCAACATTTTATTGTTCTTTGATTTGATGCTTGCCATTCTAATTGGGGGTAGATAGGATCTCAGTGCAGTATTTGTTTGCATCTCCTTGATATTGAACATTTTTTCATGTAGTTTTTGGCCATTTGTATTTCTTCTTTTGTAAAGTATCTATTTAGTTCAATTGCCCATTTCTTGACTCTTTTTTTTTTAAATTTTAGTATTAAGTCTTTTATGTACTTTGTATGTTCTAGATATTAGTCCTCTATCAGAGGAAGAGCTAGCAAAGATCTTCTCTAGGATATTCACACAATGGAGTTCTGCTCAGCAATGAAGAAGATTAAAATTATGTCATTTGCAGGAAAATGGATGGACCTAGAGAACATTATGTTAAGTGAGAATAACCAGCCACAGAAAGTGAAGAGTCATGTTTTCTGTCATATGAGAAGCTAAGGAGTCACTGGGATATGAGGAACTTTAGATAATGGAGAGAAACTTCAGTGGAGAGAGGGGAGGGAAGTGGTTTGGCAAAGGGGAGGGGGTAGAATTAATGAAGGAATCACTTCCATAGACATCATGGATATATGTGAGAATCCCAATGCCAACCCTAATATCCTGTATGGAGAAGGAGGGGAGTAGGGAGGGAGCTGGGAGAAAGCCTGCCAAGTGCTGTGTGCATGTATGTCACTATCACTGTGAACCAATAAAAATAAAAAATATAAAAAATGAAATAAATTAACCAACAGTTAGATAAAAGTTTTGGGACATTTCTTGGAGGAGAGCTATTCTATTAATTACAACTAAGTAATGAAAATCAGAAAAAATAAATGGTTGATATCAAGATCCATTTTTAGAAGAGGGAGTAGTTTGTTACATCTCTGATTTCTAGGTTTTGAGTTTTCTAAGTCATGTCTTTCTCTTTTGTGTGGTAGGAAAGATTAAATAATAATAATAAAGTCAAAGTTGTTTCTTAGTTGGGTACTTTAACAACCTAAGAAAAGTAACTGAAAACATTATAAACCAGCTAATTTTTAGAGCTTCTAAAATGCTTGGAGGTTGAAATAAATAATGCTCTTGGGATTTCTACAATTCTGCTTAATAAAGTAAATTAGCCTTAACATAGCCTCTTAGTGAACATATGACTTAGTAAACGCTTACTTTGTTCTTGGGAAAACATTGTTGAAAACAAAAACAAAGTAAAAAAAATGTTACAGTTCTAGACTGAAACAAAGTTGTTTAGTCATCAGAAACATCTGGTACTGAATGTGGATTTCTTAATTATTGAGAGGGCCTGAAATATAAATATTCACAGGTTCAAAAGAGTGCTGCCAAATAGGTTATCAAGCAAAAAATACGCAACCACCTGGAGGATGGAATCCATCTGTCTAGCTGAATTTAGTTGAAAATAATTTTTGAGACTTGTTAGTAAAACCCTCATGTAAAATTTATTTGATTGAATAATTTACTAAGAATATTTCCATAAGCATCATAAAGTACTACAGTCAATAAAAATGAATATACTAATCATCTTTCTAACTTGGAACCATGGCCATAGCTTCTCATGAATATATTCGGTAAGTTATCAGTTAGGCTTCACTGTACCTGTGGTCTCAACAGAGGAACAAGATTCCTATAGATATAATGTGGCCAGTCCCGAAAAATACCTATTTCACAGGGAAAAAGGAGTTTCTCAATATTTCTAGTTATATTTTTCCCAGAGATGAGTATCATGGTCTTCTTCCCCTGCTCCCCAATATTGGAACTCAGGTGATGACTACAGGACCTAGGTTAGGATGAGGACAGCTGGGGGAATAATGCTACCTGATATTCTCTCTCTTGGAACTTGTGTGTTTGGAAACAGCTGACTGTAATGCCCTTAGATGGTTCCTTCTTTTGAACATTTACCAGTTAAAGGGAGAGTGTATTAAATGAGATTATACCATATATATAAAGCAGGGTATTTTATTTATACTGAAGAGTCACTAAGCCAACACTAGTCCCACCAGGTGACTACATGTCCCTTTTCCTACGTATGAGAATATTATGACAGCAAAGTTCCCACCAAAGGGAGATCTACAGATCGGTAAGTGATCTGTTAATAAGATACACAATCAAATTAGACTCATGGATTAATACTGAAACATACACTTTACTCCTTCTAAAGACTATAAGATAAGAAATTAGCACTAAAACTTTTACCAACATGAGTATTCCAATAAAATGACCCTTATCTAAGAAAGAACGACAACTCAAGCTGAGTCAAGCAATTAAAAAGATATGCACTGGTACCCTCTCTTCTAATCTAATAGTATAAAAAAATGATGTTTAAAACAAACTATTTGCCCTACTACCAAGAACTCTCAATATGGTTATCTTTAAAAACGAGGAATTAAACTCAGACAAACATCCTAATCTTCCAAAACAAGGAAAACAGCAACTTACTAGACCCTTACTGAAGAAACTTGAAAGGTAAGGATGCAGCTCATGTCTTTCATTTTAACTGCACTCAGACTCATTCAGTAGTTCCTATTCAGATGAGATGATTTTGGTGATGCTGTGCTTTTTAGGCAGAGTTGAATCAAGACAATCCATTAAAAATAAAATGGCATGTTACTGAAATTAATAATCACTTTAAAAATAGCCTAATGGATTTCATATTATCAGAATTGATTTTTGAACATTAAACAACAGATGGTTATTAATGGGACAATATTGGAATGTAAAATTTAGGACAATCTGAAAACGTGTCAGCTGCCATGGTTATTGTATAAGAACATGTGGAGTTAATTCTCAGAGACAATGTCATATTCCCTTATGCCACAAACCTATTACTATGACAGGGTGGACCAACACCCACTCTATACTGCCATGCATCCCATTATAATGGGTTCATTCATATTTATAATACAATCTGTGATGTTGAAACAATCACTTTAGATCTCACTGTTATTTCAAACAAATCCATAACTGAGCAAAAGGCAGGATGTTGACAGGAGTTAATGTGGGTTTTACGCTGTTTACAATTGCTTTCTAATCTACTAAATGGCTGTGAAAATTGATGCACTGTTAGGAGTGTTGTTCTATACCAGTACAGAGTTGTGCTGCAGTAATCTCTGTAATGCTAAATTGAATTTTCTACAGTGCTTTTCGTTTTCTCTATTTGTATGTGATTAAGTAGGCTCTTGATTTTATGTAAATCATTAATAAGGAAACCAAAAACATTTCCTTTTACTCACTGAAATGTATTAATTACTGAAATTTTGTTATTTTTATCCTAGTTACCTGTAAAATAAACTTTGTAAATTGTGTGTGAAATGAATTAAGAATCATTCCCAAGAGATTTGGAGTATGCCATTTCAAACCTTTGGATTGTTTAACTCGACTAAGAACTTGATGAGCATGTGCTATCTTGAGGCCTATATAATGTAATTATAGTTGTAAAAATTAACACATTTCAATATGAAATATTAATAATCATACTTTCTCAAACTACTCCACATGCTTACAATAAGATAGGTAAGAGGGCAGAAGGGACTGAGGCTCATGTATTGACATCTATGATCATTTCATATAGTTTTTTTAAGTATTACTACACACACAGACACTGTGTGAATGGCCATTAATTATTGTAGCTACCAGGAAGCTGCTTTGCCTCTTGGGCTCCTAGAGATTTAAGATCATTCCTCTCTTCAGTGAACTTGACTCTTTTCTCAGGCTCATCACTGGAACAAGTGGAATATGAGGTCTAAAGGCTGGTTTTTCACTTCTACACAAGCTAAGAATAAAAGGACTACCTATTGAAAAAGGTGAAGAACATGTTCCTGTTTAAACGCATTAAGTTCTCATCTGATACTGGCTACTTATTTATTGTGCTAATGGTTTTATATTTCCAGGAAAGGGGTTAGAAAGTAGATAATTATGCCTTCATTTCAAGATGTCAATTCTATGCTTAAAAACAGTTATTTGTATGTAAAATTTTATTTAGAAGTAAATAAACACTCCTGTCCCCCCCCCCCCATGAAACCCATGAATGCTAATCAGCTACTCTCCCACTAAGCTACATCCCCAGCCCTCCTGGATTTTATTTTTTACTATTATTTTAAATTTTAGTAGTCAAAGCTAATAACGTATTGGTAAGAATAACATAATCAGGAAAGTACAATAAAATATAGATGTCTAAATGTGCATAAACCAACAAATGCTTATTTTATGACTACTGAAACAGGAGCAACATTTCAAAGATCTTCTCCTTTTCTATACTTATCAATACATTCCATGCTTTTATTATTTTCTCTCTATAAGTTATTGCATTGACATTCATAAAGTGCATCATTAAGAAAATTAAATAAATGGTTGTCTGATGACAATTTTACTCTGAGCTATGGAATTTTAAAGTCTTTTCTTGCCTGCAGTCACTGATTTTCTGTGGTAAACTGGTCTTATCAAGGACTTAACTTAGAATGTTTCTCTAATAAAAGAACACAAGCCTATATTACTGCCACAAAATAATGAATAAAAAAATAAAAAAGTAACAACAAACCTTCCATGACAACATGCTACATTTGGAAATTGGTGCTACCAAACACAGCAGTTGCTGGAACACAGTGACTATGAATATCACATTTAACAATACTAAAGATAACAAAGCACCAACCTGAATCCCTTTCATCTAGCTTTTCAAAATCTTTGTTGTAAAAACATTGCAGAGCAACTGTGCAAAACAAAAGTGGCAAAATGAGTGCATGAAGAAGTACTATAATTGTATGTCTTGACAAAAGGAACAGCACAATAAGCCACTTTCCTGCTCCAGAAAAAATAGAAAGTAAGCAATATTCTTATTGCCTTAGGTTACTTGAAGTCATATATTTTCTATGCAGAGCACAAATGCTACATGGCAAGGACCCCCCCAAAAGTTAGTGCTACATGGTGGTGGTCCTCAATAGTTGCTCTCAAGTATTTACTAAGGCAAAATGGGAAAAAATGATTCCTAAAATTTAACTTGCATGAATTTGGAGTTATGATTACATCCTCTCTCCTGTTTGGGTGTTAAAATATGCTGATTAAGAGTGAAATACTAGTGATTACAAAGGATCAATTTTTATACCCATGCATTTATTCATCAGTTAGTTATTGAACACCTATTATAGGTCAAGAAGGTCTGTATCCTTGTGGAACTTATCCTCTGAGGGTAACATGGCTCACAAGAGACAGACACTGTAAACATGTGGTTGGTAGAAGGGTGGCCAATATAGTGGAGAAAAAGGCATGGTAAAGGTGATGAGGGTTGGGGTTGTAATTTTACAAAGAATGGCCAGCTTATGTAGCGTTCCAGGGAACTGATGTTGTGTCCCAAGCCACATGGGGTAGAGCAAAGCGGGCCAGCCGCTTGGTTACCAGGGCCAAGCAAGAAGGAGAGTGTCGCGGTAGGGCCCACCACCCTGGGGGGTTGGGGAAGCCCCCCAAAAAACCAGCACCGGCAGGCGCCGCGGGAACTCAACTTTATTGCAACACACAATAGTATATATGGGCAGATCAGGTAGGGAGGTGAAGCTGGGGAGGGGGAACCAATGGGAGCAGATCTCCTCACCCATAGCTGCGGGGGTTGGGGAGTGGGAGGGAGGTAGGCCTTTCCTTGACCCACCCATCGGCTTCCCTAGGTCTGAGGGGTCAGATTTCACCAAGAAAGGTCAGAGCCTGTGAGTGCCAAATGCCACATAACACGAACTATCCCTACTCCTTTCGGAAAGTGAGAATGGAGCAGAGATTTGCCAGACTAGACAGGATGAGTATGCATTTCTTTTGGAGGGGAAAATATTCCAGTCAGAAGGAAAAGCAATATAAAGACTCCCGGGTTCTAGGAATAGCTAGATGGCTAGAGTCGCTAAGAGGAGTAAGGCTGGGTGAGAGTGGCAGAAATGAGGTCAGGGAGATGACAGGGACAGATGGTCTTGTATTCTACCAAAGGGTTTTGAGAAGAGTTAGCTGATCAGATCCACGTTTGAACAAGCTCACCCAGGCTGTGTTACTCAGAATGGACTGGAAGAGGATGGGAAGAAAGCAGGAAGGACAGTTAAGAGACAGTTGCTATAATCCAGGCAAGAGATGATACTACTAGATTTGTTCTATTTCAGAGATCCAGAGAAAATGTGACATGGTAAGCCACCCAAAGGCACTTTAATTATGGCTCCCTAATTCATTTCCCTATGTCCTGATCTTCTCAGAAACATTCGACAAACTCTGGTGTTAATTCCAGGTTTTTATTAAGAAGTGAGTCCAGTAATTCGCTTTTTACTTTACAGCTGGACTTTCTTTAGGACTTCTTTCTGCTCTGAAACATTGAATAGTCTGAAATCAAAGCCCACTGAGGAAAGGCAGGCAGTTAGTGACCTTACATGTTACTCTTGGGTCTAATTTAGATGGATGTACTTATTTGGATACTCTAATATTTAATTTGGATGGAGAGAGCTATTGTTTTTCTTCAAAACTTCTTGGTATATCCGGCTCACTCCCTTCTTTGATGCGTTGATACTCTTTTTTTTTTTTTTTTGTGGCACTGGGGATTGAATTCAGGGGCGTTCTACCTCCGAGCTACACCCCCAAGCCCTATTTTTGTTCTTTATTTTGAAACCGAGTCTCACTAAGTTGCGGAGTGCCTCACTAGGTAGCTGAGGCTGGCCGCGAACCCGGATCCTCCGATCTCAGCCTCCCGAATGCTGGGATTACAAGCATGCGCCACCACGCCCGGTGCGTTGATACTCTTAACTGCTCCACATACACACTCTCCACCAACCCTAAACATCAGTTCTTTCCAGAGAGAAAGAGAGAGGTCATTTTGTCTGTCTCCATAGCTGTGTGTGATCTTACACTTTTGGCTTCAATCTCTACACATCTATGCCAAACACTTCTGAGTTGCAAATCTGTTTCTCTCTATGTATGTTATGTCTCCTTCTTCAAACTCCTCATGTTTGAATGCATGTTTTCTCTCCTAAGGGAAAACCTGCTTCTCTTCTTTACATTCCCCATATCAATTGGTGAGTGGTATCACTGTTTTTACACTTACCTCATTTTAGTTGTTATGAGGAAGGAAAGGGGGGAAGAAATACTACTACTAATAATAGCATATCTCCTTACAGTAAAACACCTATAATGTCCTTTCTTTTATCCAACAATTGGTCTGAAAGCTTGGTAATAATAGTAGCCAAACAGTTCTGTGATAAAGAGTTCCTGTTTTGGAGAAACCTAGGATAGAGGTGCATGCAGATCCCTTATTTAGGATACAGTGATATCTTTCATGACAAATGTCCTCAAAAAATGTAATGTTGAGGTATATGATAGACACAGAGCTCAACAAATATGTCACATGTTTTCCTACATTTCCCAGTTCCTTCTGCAATTAGATTTAGGTTCTGTGGGTAGCTCTAGTCTATGGGTATGAAATGAAGTGACCTGTCACATTCAGAGTCAAAGTGTCTCTTCCATCCCCTCTTCCTTCCTGCAAAGACTGTGCTTTCCAGAGGACTTAGCTATACGATGGAAGGAAATTACCCAATCTATATTGGACTTCATGTGGGAGAGAGATACACTGTGTTAAGCAATGAAGATTCCAGGATTTGTCTTTTATGACAGTGAGTCTTAAGTACCCTAAGGAAGATTATTTGGGCATCTTTATTAAAACAACTATAAATGTTAAATAGTAGACTAATACTCTTGAGATTCTGATATTAATAAAATAATCCTCATCTTATTAATATTCACTTCTAGTACCATCATTAAGGTAATGAGTCTGTTATCTTAAACAAGAAATTTTATTTACTTAGTAAAAGGAAGTTTAGCCAGATCAAGTTTCATAGATAGTTCTTTTTTAGGATTGGAAAACATAGTAAATAAGCCTTGACTAACACAACATAGACTTTCTCTCTCTGCATGTATATGCATATATACAGTACGTATGGAGATACATGTGTTTTATAAAGTGCTTTCTCAGTCTTTTCCTTAAAGTCCAAAATAGCATACATTTAGGATCTGTCAATTTTAGTTGGTTTATCCCATTATTCCTATTTTGAGCTAAATCAAAAACACAGATATAAAATGTCTGCAATGTAGATATAACACAGGTCTGTCTTTGCCTTGATTTTTATTTATTTTTTCTAATTTTGACGGGTGGTGACTATTGGATATCAATTAGATGTTCCTTTACAAGTCATCTCTGAGATCTGGAAAGGTAACTTTCCAGAAACATCCATAACATGTTAGCACAGGGAAAGAATAGTCATTAAATTACAGCACGAATGTTTATCTTCTTCCCCAAATTGTTTCCTAGGTCAACTGGAAGTCAGAAGCCAAGTTTGTCTTGGTCTCTTGGTATTTTCCCGGAACTTAATATAGGCCCAAGTTTATCACTGAAGCTAAATGGATATTATTACTGAAATTTTAGATAATTCAAGACTGCCTTGAAGGAATCTGGATACTCTTTAAAAAATTTAAAAGCCACAATTTTGAAGTCATACACGCACACACAGGATGCTTGATGACCAGCATTCACTGAGCTCCTGTCCAATTTGGCATTCATCTGCTCACCCACACAGATCTGCCAGTCTTCCCTGAGGATATGCACCAATTTATTGATTCTTTCCTACTAGAAAGTTTAGCGTTCTCTAAGACCTCTGATATTTGACCGAGTACTGCCTTTCTCCAGATTATTTGTAAAAGTGTTAAGTAAGCCTAGAGCTAATGTCAATCCTTTTGAAGAAACCTATTCCTTAAACTTCTCAACCTTTTCCTTTTACCGTTTGTTTTCCTTTTCTAAGATAGTTCTTTTACCATGATTAAATCTCATACAACCTCACAGAATGAGGACTCATTATTTATTTTCCAGTCTTGCCTATAGGAATCACATTTTTCATATCTTTGAGAGGAAAGAGATGATATATAACACCCACACATCCTCACTTTTTAAATCTTCATTTGTCAGATGAGGAAATGCTATCTTCCTCTTGTCCAACATATAATGACAAAGCTACTTGTCATTAAGAAAAAAAAAAAAAATCCATGCTTGACTTGCTAATTGAATGTGGTTATTTTCAATCTCTAGAAAGGAAAACAAAATGTAAGAGATTTAAAAATGAATAACTGAGCCGGGTGTGGTGGCGCATGCTTGTAATCCCAGCATTCGGGAGGCTGAGACCGGAGGATCTGGGTTCGAGGCCAGCCTCAGCTACCTAGTGAGGCACTCCGCAACTTGGTGAGACTCGGTTTCAAAATAAAGAATAAAAAAAAAAAAAAAATAGGGCTGGGGGTGTAGCTCGGAGGTAGAATGCCCCTGAGTTCAATCCCCAGTACTGAAAAAAAAAAAAAATAAAAATGAATAACTGTATTGATCTTCTTGATAGACATTATATTCACAGAATGAAAAAACTGTGATTTAAAGTATTTTTATACACTGGCCATGGTGGTGCATGCCTGTAATCCTAGTATTTGGAAGGCTGAGACAGGAGGATTGCAGGTTTGAGGCCAGCCTCAACAACTTAGAGAGACCCTGTTTCAAAGTAAGGGGGGAAAAAAAGGCTGAGGGTGTAGCTCAGAGGAAGAATGTCTTTGGGTTCAATTTCTAGTATCAACAAACAAACAAAAACAGAACAGAAAACAACAACCACAACAAAAAACATATTTTATACTAACAGAGTTTGATCATGTCCTAGAGACTGGGGGAATAGGGGAAGAGAACTTCTGAAAACCATCCTCAAAACAAACATGCCTTCCCTGACCTTTCACACTGGATATTTAGTGGCATGGCTTATAGAGCCATCATATAACATTACCAGTCAGTCTCTCCTAGGGAGGTTTTTTCCTTTCTTTTTTCTTTTAAAATTAATTGCAGTAGAAAAGCCAAAGCTAAGTTTTAAGCCCTAATTTTTTTTGAAGTGAGTATACAAGCATCTGGATCATCTACATAAAAATATACACATGGATTCTCTGTCTCTAGACAAGCTTCAAGAAGTCTACCAAACCTTTCCATGATCTGGCCCCTTTGCTTCTCTGACCTAGACTATTCCTGGTCCCCCAGTTAATCCCTCCCACAAGCTAGTACACTCCTCCCTCCAATCTCTCATTCACCATTCATGGCAAAGCTCACTCCTCCACCAGCCTCTTTCCCCATCTCTTCATCTAAAACTGTGGGCTCCCTCACATTTTCACAACCAACACTGGGCACTATCTATCACTGTCCAGGATTTTTTTTTTTTTGGTTCTTCCCTCTTTCATTTCCTTCCTGGTCTCTCATGACATACATCTGAATCTGAGCTGTCCTGTGTGGTAGCCATGTTGACCTGTGATTAGGAGCACTTGAAGTGGCTGGTCCCAACTGACATGTGGTCAGTGCAAAATGCACATTGATTTTGGAGATTTCACATGAATAAAATATTTTTATAATAATTATATGTTGAAATAATACTTCTGTATGTTGGGTTAAGAAAATTGTTAAAATTAGTTTAATCTAAGCTTCATGTGTCCCACATTATAAGTCTATTGGACAACACTGTGAAATCCTTTTGTTTTATCTCATATCATGTTTTCTTAAAAATATATCTCCTTTTCTTCTCCCACTCTGCTTCTGACTGGATATTATCCGATTATTTTCCAGTTCACCAATCCTGTTTTTTGATAGTCTAAATTGCCAGTTCTTAATTTCATATTCAATGTACCTTTAGAAAAGTTCTAGAATTTTTGTATGATTCTCTTAGTAGATTCTAATTCTGTAATGAAGCACTCCATCTTTTCACCTATTTTTGAATATATTTACCTCAAAGCCTTTGTCTAGTACTCCAGTATCTGGATCATCTACAGACCTATTTTTGGTGTGCATGTGCATGTATGTGTCTGTGGTGTTCCTACATCCTATCTCTCAGCACACCTAACAATTTTTAACTGAAATAAGTGTATTTTGTACATACTAACAAACAATAAATTAAAAGCCTGGGAGGCCCAAGATGATAAAGTCCTCTACCAGATGATTTGCTTTCCTCTTCTAGGAAGAAAAGGTGAATGATATTACTGTAAGCCAACTAGGGACCGAGCTAGCCTTAGGCTAAGTTGCAGTTTTACTAAGAGTCACTCTTTGATTTGCCCTATTTCCTAGCCCTCCGGGATTTTCAACTGATAGCCTGGCAGGTTGTCATTTCCTCTGCAACAAGAGGTTTCTCTGCTAGACTTTTCATCTCTCATGCAGCATCTCATCCACAGCTTCAGAATTCATTAAACCTCATCAAGGGGAAACCAACTCTGGGCTGAGGTACTTCAAGTCTCCCCTTTTGCCAGTCTGACACCACATGATTACCAAGACTTGGCTGGTTTCTTGGTCCCAAAGAAGCAGCCAGCTCCTTGCTTGGGGTCAAACCCAAATTCTCTGCTTATGGAGCTGGCTGGAGATATCATCTCACTGAAAGGAAGAGTCCTCTGTTCCTCAATGCTTCCACAGCTAGGGGTAACTTTTTTTTTTTTTTTTTTCGGTACTGGGGATTGAACTCAGGGGCATTCTACCTCCGAGCTACACCCCCAGCCCCATTTTTTATTCTTTATTTTGAAACAGAGTCTCACTGAGTTGCGGAGTGCCTCACTAGGTAGCTGAGGCTGGCCGCGAACCCGGATCCTCTGGTCTCAGCCTCCCGAATGCTGGGATTACAAGCGTGCGCCACCATGCCCGGCTGGGGTAACTTTTTAGCACTTTTTTCTTAGGACTCTTCACCATCTATCATACGAAGTATTTTGTTATTTAATTTAACATTGTCTTCCTTCAGTAGAATATAACCTCCAGGAGGGCTGGGGCTTTGGTCTATTTTTTCGCAGCCACACTGTTCTGGCTTGGACCTGGAATGTCCCACAAAGCCTCATGCATTGAAAGCTTGATCCCCAGAGCAGTAACGTTCAGATGTGGGGCTTCTGGGAGCTGAATGGAACATGAGGGCTCTGATCTCATCTATGTATTAGTCCTGAGAATTGAGGTAAAAAACCCAGTCAGAGTCTTAGAAATATTGCTAGGAGTTTAGACCTGAGATGCAGAAAAGTAAGAAAGTAAGAGTTTCCCAACCCCTCCCCCTAGTTGCCCGTGAGCAAGTGCGCAGACACCTTCCAAAGTTAAGGAGCTGTTTCCTAGGCAACTTAAAGTCATGACCCAGGAGCTCTCCCTAATGTAAACAAGACAAAGTCTATCAGGGCCACTGGAGAGGGCTGGGGGATGGTAAGCAACTTAACAGCCTTTCCTGCTTTCTGCATCTTGCTTATTCAAGGTGTAATAAATCTCATGCTTACCTCGCCCCTCTTTAAAGTAGGAGACTGAGGGTATAACAATTGTTCGAGGCTCACATCTGGAACAACTGTCAACTGAGCCATTACCAGTAAATAAAAAAAAAAAAAAAAAAAAAAAAAAACTGGTCTCTGACTCCAGCCTCTGCAGATCCTATCTCGGGAACAAGGCTCTTGCAACAGAATGAACTTTCAGAATATAGAGGAAACTGTAGGACATAGGACCTAGTTGAAGGAGTGGGTCCCTCTGGGAATGCCGTTGGGGGCTATATCTTGTCTCTGGTCCTTTCCTGGCTGCCATTAAGTGAGCAGTTGTTCTCCATCACACATTCCCTACCATGATATTCTGCCTGACCACAGCCTGGTAGTGATGGGGCCAAGTGACCAGGGAATGAACCTCTGACACCATGAGATTAAAAACAAACAACAACCTTTCTCTTTTAAGTTGTTTTTCTCAGGTATTTAGTCATAGTGCCAAAAAGCTAACAGAAAACCCCTCAGTTCTTTAAGTTGCTGAGGCTGGCCAAGATCCTCCTGTCTCAGCCTCCCAAGTGCTGGGATGACAGGCATGTGCCACCACATCAAGCACCCTCAGTTCTTTAAAAATGTGGAAAGAATCAACTTGTGGCCATTACATGTGCAAGGTAGGAGAAACCTGAATAGCAGTGATCCTTAAGTAAAAATGAACTGATTTTTCCTTCTAATTTCACAGCCAAGAACATGGAAATTCATTCTGTTGTCCTTTACTAGGCTCTTCCTATGTGCCAAAGAGTTGGTTAGGAGTTGAACATTCAAAAATGAGTACAACATAGTCCTTACTCTAAAGATAGTGATTAGCAAAGGAGATTAAAAACAAAACAATAACAAAAAAGTCCCACCTACCTTCTGGACCCATGACTAAAAAGCAGCAGTGGATTTTTCAATACATGAGGACATTAATGAACAAAAACCCTTTGAAAAGTTTCTATGGGAAGTTATACACTTGTTTCTAATACTTCCCTCTAATTGTACTCAGAAAAATCTGCCATTTTTTCTATAGTATCCATTAGGGCCTAGAATATTTTGTATTCAATGGTGGCAAAAATTTCCCCTTTGAAGTAGGTTTGATTTTAGAAATAATCAGATGATTTGGGGAGTAAGATTTGATAAAAAGTCACCTCAAAAATAATCATCTTAAATCATGAGGGCAAACTATGAAGTAAATGGGACTTCTTGTGTATTTTGGAAACTGGTCCTAAAGTCAACTTCAAGAAACTGTAACTAGGCTGGGGATGGAGCTTAATGGTAGAGCATTTGCCTAGCATGTGGGTTTGGTCCCCAGCACCGAAAACAAAACAACCCCCCCAAAACAAAACATGAATAAAAATTGTAAGCATGAAAATATTGTTGAATCAATTAGTGTTTCCTTTAATTATTTAATCCTATAGTAAAACACATAATTTTCAGAGGATACAATGCTGATTGAAAGGTAAGAAAGAATACAGAGAAAAACCAGTGTATTAAGAACATAAGGAAGTATATTACTAATTGTTATGGTAAATGAAATTGTTTAGATTTCTCAAATCCTCTATTTTATAATTTAAAGTACAACAGTTTCCTATGTTCATGTTACTAAGCAGTTCTTTAAAATGGACAATTTAATTTTACATTTCATAATACTGAACTATATCCATAATGCTTCAATTTTCCTCACTGGTGATATCCACCAAAAAGATATATTTTATACATCATTTGATTTTTGAATTGTCCTCAGATGTGAACTTGTGGACACATATAATAAGAAACAACTGAGGAAAAAAAAATCAACTTTCTCATTTTTAGTTGAAGAGCAATTAGGTCAAAGAAGATAAAAGGAAGAAAAGACCAACATGAACTTGAATAGAAAAAAACCAAAATATGAAAATTAGCTGCTAATAATGGTGATTAATAAGTAACTGTGATAGAATTTTTAATATATACCTATAAAGCTGGTTGTGGTAGCATAGGCCTATAATCACAGTACTTGGGAGGTTGAGATAGGAGGATCACAGATTTTTAGCCAGTCTCTGCAATTTAGCAAGGCCCTCTACAACTTAGTGAGACTGTTTCAAAACAAACAAACAAACAAACAAACAAACAAACAGCAATAACAAACCCCCCAAAAAGGATTATAGGACTAGGGTGTAACTCAAAGGTAGAATGTCCCTGGGTTCAATAATTCCTAGAATCACACACACACACACACACACACACACACACACACACACACACACACATATATTTGTAAGTGTGTGTATATATATTATTTGTGAGATGTTCTGACATTTTTATTTTCAAATTATAGGATGCCTTAATAATCAGACACTTGGCAATATCTATAACCCATATGCTGCCCTATTAAGACACTATTTCCTTTACCTAGATTCCTGAACAAAAGAGGTTTCGATTATGAGAGATCTCATACTAACAACAGGAAATCAAGAAGTCCCTGAGGAGGTCACTTTTCCTCTGCCTCTTTTTTCTCTCTCCCGGTAGTCATTCTCAGATTATTATTAATAACTCAGTTAAATTGATTTCTTTAAATTGAAACTACTAACAAAAATGTTATTTTATAACATATTTCCATGGAAATATTTTTATTGGGTAGAATTGACACATGCACATAAATGCAAGAAAGTAATTATGATTATATTATTAGCAGTTATGGTGGCAATAATTTCAGGAAATGGTTATATCCATCTGTCTAAGAAAACAGACTTTAACACAAAATGAAGTCATATTCATTCCATGAAAGAAATGATTAGAACTTCGTAGTAAAGCCAGCTAAATGTGTTTCTACCAAGCTCCAAGTTTAAGTTTTAATGCATTTTTAAATGTTTCTGGTCTCAAAACATTGAACAGCTGACAATTTTCCCCAAGAGAACAATACCTTGAGGGGAAAAGCAATTAGAATATGGATTGACCAGCAATCAGTAATCATTACTTGGTACATTAAACGTAGTATGCGGCACCTGGTTAAGTGATTTAGAAACTGGTTAAATATCTGGAAAACAGGGACTTCTCAAGTTAAATGTGAAAGCTCAGAGAAATAAAATGGACTTTCTCACAGTTACAACATATCAGGAGAAAACTGCAGAATAAGGTTTTAGGACGTTAAAATTGGGTGACCATATTAAAGGTAATTGAAATCAAAGGATTTGAAGTAGAAAATCTGGTATTTCTGGGAAGTTGAAATTCCTAAAGTTTATACCAGAAGGTCGGACGATATGTTTCATATCAAGGTCTAATATTTCTATGAAGGTGGTTTAAATAAATGCTACATATCAAAAAGAGATCTTATTAAATTCTTAAACTGAAAAAGAAGAAATGAAAATGAGTTCCTAAACCAGTGAGAAAAAGCACTTGCACAGCTGGGTGTTGTGGTGCGCACCTGTAATCCCAGTACTTGAGAGGCTGAGACAGGAAGATCGCATGTTCAAAGCCAGCCTCAGCAATTCAGTGAGACTTGCATCAACTTAGTGAGACCCTGTTTCCAAATAAAAAATAAAATAGGGCTGGAGGTATAGTTTGGAGGTAGAATAACCCTCAATCCTCAGCACCCCCAAAAAGGAAAAAAAAAAAAAAGCCCTTGCACACAGTCACTTCACTGCCTCTCCTTCCTACCTGTACAGGTGAACTGCCCAGGCCCAATCAATGGTCAGCTCCTTCATTAGTAACTGGACCATATCACCTCTGTTCAAGGACAACGACCTGCAACCCACTCATCTCTTTTTAACATCATTGATTGATTTCTACCCACTTCATTGGATTATTCTCTTTAGCAAGCAAACACACTAATATTTCTCTCATATTAAAAAAAAAAATCCTTTCCTTTGTCCTAATTCCAATTCAATTTGCTAATTCATTTCTTTCCTTCCTTTTATAGCAAACTCTCTTGAAGGAGTTACTATTATCTCAGTTTCTAATTTCTCTTATTCTCTCTTGAATTAATTACAATCATGCATTTTGTCCCTCCCACTGCACCAGAACTTCTCCAGGTTACCAGTAACCTCTACATCACCAAATCCAGTGGTCGCTTCTTAGTAGTATTGGACCCAGTTGCCACTGTTTGCTCCCTAAAATTCGTTCTTCCTTTGGCTTCCAGAACATCAGCATTGCATGGGGTTTTTTCTTAGTGTTTTGTTTTCCCCCTTTCTCATCCCCAGCCCCAAATGGCAGCATGGCTCATATCCTTGGATATTCTATCTATCTATACTTAATTACAAAGTAATCTACTTCAGTCACATTTTGTCCCATTACCTAACACTATTCTCCAAATTTTTATTTCCACAGTACTGATGTGTCTCTGGAATGTATATTTGGAATATTTAAAGTAAGACATATTCCCAGGACTTGGGAGGCTGAGACAGGAGGACTGTAGGTTGAAAACTAGCCTTATCAATGAAGTGAGATACACTCAGCAACCTAACAATATCCTGTTTCAAAACAAAACTTAAAGAAAAAAAAGTACATTTCTCTAAGAAATATTTGTTGAAACATGACTTTTCTTAATTGCAAGGTTGTAGGATTATAAAGGTAAAAATAGATTTAAAAATTAACAGATTGGTGATAGTTAAGGTAGAAAAATTGTGCTAAAAATACCACGGTATGTTTACAAAACATCTTTTTTATTACAGAACCTAAGTTAAACAAATACTAATAAAAAAAAAAAGCCCTTTATTACAGGTCGACTATCCCCTATCTGAAATTCTTGGCATTGGAAGTATTTAGCATTTAGGTTTTGGGGGAGGGGGGGCTGGGTGCAGGCTGAAGCAACAGGATCACAAGTTTGATTCTGAGCAACTTAGCAAGATCCTGTCTAAAATAAAACAATTCTATACACACACACACACACACACACACACACACAAACACACACACAAAACAAAACACTGGAATTCTTTTAGGATTTTGGAATATTTACATCTACACAGTGAGATATCTTGGGGCTAGGACCCAAGTCTAAACACAGATTTCATTTGTGTTTGATACATACCTTATATGTATAGGCTGAAATTCATTTTATATAATATTTTTAGTGACATGTGTTTTGACTGCAATCTGTCATATGAGGTCAAATGTAAAGCTTTCCACCTGTGGTGTCATGTCAGTGCTCAGAAAGTTTCAATTTTTAGAGCATTAAGGATTTCTGATTTTGGGATTAGGGATGCATGACCTGTACTGCTATTTCAAATGTATTCTCTACATTCAAGGTTGATATAAAAAAGACAAAACAAATGATAATCAAAATTGCAATTTGAAAAAGTCATGTTATTCAAATATATGGGAGATGAGGAACATATTTAAAAATGTTTCAATTCTATCATTAATAAAACAAGACAGAAGAGATAAAGAACTTGCTCAATTAACAATGGTTATAGACAGGCTCTGATAACAGATTGGTCCCCTGGTTGTGTGGAATGGATAGAGCAAAGTCTTCATTTCTTTATCTATAAAATGAAGATAAAACTGGCTACTATCTCATGATGGTTATGATTATTGGGATGACATATATAAATATTTTAGCATAATACCTGACCTCAACTAAGGGCTTAACAAATATGACTATTATCATTATATTACTTTTTAACTTTGTTACCTCTTTTTTGTTTTCTCACAAAAGCTATTTAAGTGAAAATAAAATTAAAACAAAGAGAAAATTCACACTGAGCTCTGAATTCTGCCGGAAAGTTTTTTAAACAAGACAGCTTATTGCCAAGAACAAAGCCATACTTTGACATCAGTTTGTTCTGTCAAAAAGACAAAAACACTCAGAAAATGTAATTGAATGATTACAATGCTCCCCGGCCAAAAAGCGAGGCTTTCGCTTACTCTTTAAAGTATAAGCAAGTGAGCGTTGTTCTTGCCATTTTAATATAGACTTTCCACCCCTACATCGACTTTCTGAAATAGTTAGATAATGTCGTACACTTTT